>PVLD010020941.1:13494-32726 GCA_004027595.1 Dinomys branickii | reverse complement strand
ATTTCCTTTAATGTTTTTGTGTTAACTAATGTGAAGATAACTATGTAATACAACATCCAGTTCTAATTCCCTACTATATTCTGTATAACTTTGTATTTTCTGTATTGTTTATGGCTTTTCTGGTTCATATGTCTCCATTCTTTTGTCTTTAAAATAAAATTTAAAAAAAAAAAAAAAATGTCCACATGAGCAGCTACTGGGACAGAACCTGTTTCATGCCTTATCTTGTGTCACAGGCAGAAGTTAATGCACAAGAAGCTAAAGAAAAGGGCCATACAAAGGGCCAGGACTCATGCTGCAAACCTAGGCGAGGACTGGATGTGAGAACTATATTTGGAAATGAACTCTGATATTATTAACTATTTATTAAACTACTTCCCCATAATGTGAAAGAATACAAATAAAACAGCCTGCTGAAGATATTAAATTAATTTTGTTATCAATAAAACCCCAAATCTAAAATCAATAGTCAGCCAGGTGTCATGGCACATGCCTGTAATCCTAGCACTCAGGAGGCTGAGGCAGGAGGATCGTTGCGAGTTCCAGACCAGCCTGGGCTACAAAGTATAGCAAGACCATGTCTCAAAAAGACTAAAATAAAATAAAATAAATAAAATAAAATCAATGACCAATGTTTTCCAATCTTCAATAAATACTCCAACCTGAGGAAGTAAGCTGAATCACAGTAGTTACTTCAAAGGAGTTAATTATCTTATAAATCATTACATGTATCCAAATATTATTAGTCAATCATTATGTATCAATAAATTTACAAGAATAAATCCAAGTGAGAAATGGAAACTTCTTAGCCCAGTCCTCGTGTACTGTAAGTCAGGAGGCGAAGCATCACTTTGCCAAAGATCATATGAAGCTCCATAGTCAGATTCATCTCTGTAATTCCATCACCTTCTGTTTCCAATATAGATCTATATCGTGGCATTTTTAATAAATTCGTAATCCATTCTGTCTTTATCTACACTAACCACTGCATATCTATGTAAAAATGCAGACTCTGAGTCTGCAATGGGGCCCAAGAGTCTGCATTTTTCTAGTTCCTACCTGCGGCTGATGCTGACAGTTCTAGGACCGTACACTCAGGCAATTAATGATTTACTCTTACAGACAGCTACTCAGACCAGGAAAGGAACTTTTAACTCTGGTCATTTCAGCAACATTTAATACACATATCATGTACAGTCAATACCCCACTTATCTTAATTCAAAAAATATCAACATTCTAAAAACATTCATAGCTTTATAATTTTGTGTAAGAATACTTACTGTGCTTCTTTTTTGTGGGGAGGCCGTTTTCAATAAAAAGTAGCTGTTTGCGATGTAAAAGTCTTCAGGATATTTACTGTGTAACCTGCATTCATACATTCTTGTATCCTTTACAGTCACTAGCAAATTGTTCACACATTACACATGTAGAATGAGGGAATACTTAATGAATGCATCACTTTATTTCTCAAGAGTTCAGAGTATTCATTGCATAATATTGATGATTAAATCTTTCCTACCATCCTCTGTCGACATGCAGCATGATCAGTGGAGTGCAAGCCAGGATGCATGAAACTTAGCAGAAAAGTAAAATCTTTGAGCCTCCAAACATTGGTCTGTAAAATGCTATTTTTTTTTAACAGGACGGGCTATCGGGAATCAAATTCAAGACCTTGTGCTTGCCAGGCAGCGGCTGCACAGCTGAGCTATATCCCAGACCTGTAAAATGCATAACATAGTGATTTGGATATTAAGTTAGGTAAGATACAACACCTCATTTTAAAAATTCTTCCTTATATTATAACTGCTACTCTCTCTACTAGTACTGTCCTGTAGCAATTAAGGACATTAACTACATCTAGTCCCTTTTTGTGTTTTTGTGTTGTTTTTTTTTTTGAGACAGGCTCACTGTGTAGTCAGACTGGCTTGAACTCACAGTGACCCTCCTGCCTCAGTCCATTGAGTGCTGGATTACAGCACTACACTCGGTCCACGTTTAGTCTCTTAGATCACAGTAGAGGTAAGAATTTTCCAGAGAGATGTTTCCCGTAGTCACTTTCACATTCGCATTAGCCACATTTCCCATCGCTAACACAAAATTACTGACACGTAGAACTTAACAGGCGAGGTTTGACATGACCCGCTTTGGGCAGGCTCAGTCCACGGCTGGAGGGCTCCGAGGCAGAAGCAGCCTGCTGGAAGAGCCCTGTGAAGGACGGTTCCTCAAGCCCTGGCAGTCAAGTAGCGGAGAGAAAAAAGAGGCGCGATGCACAAGCTCACACTCTCAGTGCCCCACCTCTAATCAGGGCCCAGCACTAACAGCACATTTACCTCAGGAGTCTACGCAGGGGTGAACACACCGGCGACGCAGTGCCCCTGTGACTCACCACCGTCCAGCCCCATGGGAATTTAAGGGTATCACTGGTCTACACCTTGACAGCGTATCTGTTACAGTGCTGACGCCAAAACTAAGTTCACGGAATAAAATTCATCTCGATCTTACCTGTCTATATTTGTTTAGCTGAGTAACCAATTTGGAGATAACAATATGTAATACAACAGCCATAGTTAATTTCCTACCACCTTGCCTGAAATTCTGTTTTGCTTTTGTCTTATTTTGTTAATGTATGTGTGTCTGTTAATGTTTTCGTTCTTTTATCTTAAAAAAATCCAAAACACTATGTCCTAATAAGGTAAAAATTACACTAACAAATAGAATATAAATGTCAAAGCATATTTGCTACCACTCATTTAGTTTTATTACTCTAATGTGGGTTTAGAAACATCTGAACATTTGGAAAGGAAAAACATACTATGGATTGCTTTTAATCCATTCCAGTGCAAAAGAAGGAAGCATGGGTTATTTAGAATAATAGAAGCAGCATAGAGCTAATTACACCTTAAACAACATCTATAAAGTATTTTCAAATATAAATCAATATGTCAGCAGTTTTGTTATGCTTAATTTCTAAAATATGACTTTTATTATAATTGTGCAGTATTAAATTTTTAGTTGCATAATAGTTAAAACTATTTAGAAGAATAACTTTAGAAAAAACTAAATTTCATTAATGATGTGCCCCTGTGTATATAAATTTTTTAAAGGATTCTATTTTATTTCTAGATTTGCTTTAGAAGAAATTTAAGATAACATGAACTTGAAAACCCAAAATCTATACTTGTGTCAATCTTTTTGATTCTGTGATTAGGCTAGAAATGTTCAATTTACTGTCTCTTTCATAATCTGTACCTTAAAATACCACATTGTTATAGGTAAGTTTGTGTCATAGGATTTCCACTTTCATGAAAAAAAGTTATTGTGGCTATAAAAAATTAATTTTTGAGAGAAAAACTGCTAAACTTGTAAAAAAAGCACCCAACATTTTCATGCCCTAAATTTTGGAAGTCATATTCTCATAATTGTTGGCTCCAGAAGTTACCTTTCTATACTAGTAAGAGTTAAAATAGATAACGACACTTGCTAAGTGATTTTTTGTTAAAGACGCAAGTCTTTTTTTTTTTTCATTTAAAAGACAATAACAGAACTCTTCACATTTTGGGTAATAATATTAAGGAAATAAGTGAACTTTCTTTACTTCAAAGAACTACTAACAAGCCAAAGTTTTAGTCTTTAGTATATTTTAACTGCTTATCTCTGCCAAATATTCCTTTTAAGCTGTCCTTAGACACCTTCAAAACAAGTAAAACAGAGTGATCCCTCAATTCACAAACTTAATTTGATCTACAATTTTGGAAAAGATTGGTGCTAAGTTTGGGTTTGTGTGGGAATGATGGCCATATCGGTCACACAGTGCAGTTTGCAAACAAAGATAAAATTCTTCAAATCTCTTCTGTTTGCAAACCAAATTTCTTGCAAACAAAAGCATTTGTAAACATAATAAATATATTTGTACAAGGTCATATCATAACACACTCTGTTTCTCAGCAGATCTTGACTCAAGCTTATCACAGTTGTGCAAAGGATAACCAAATTGTTTCTACGGAATGTGCCGTATGAACACGTGAGCCAACTGATGCCATGTCAGTTCAGTGCAGACATAAATATACTTTAGAAAACAACTACTTCACAAGAATCATGAATTCCATTAACAGACATTCATTTAAGCACAAAGCATGAAACTCATTTTGTAGGAAATTTAGCCTTAGAGTTGACTTTGTAAACAGACTCGAGTGAAAGATGAAACCCTAACAAACGAGAAAGAATGTAACAAAAGTGGCAAATATGTCAGGTCTCTAAGGGAGAGAAAAGACCGTTAAATGGTGACAGAGCCAGACCTATGTAGTTTCATTAGCCCAATGCAAAGCCCCCCACGTTAAATCATCAAAAGGATGTTAACAACATTGCAGATGACGTGATGTTCTAGATAGCAGACCCCAAAAGCTCCACCGAAAGACTTCCAGATTTAATAACCAAATTTAGCATTTTAGCTGGATACAAAGTCAACACTCAAAAATCAATACCATCCCTGTATACAAATGATGAACTCATTGAGAGAGAAACTAGGGAAACAACAGTTTTCATGATACCATCCAAAAAAAAAACAGAGAAAAGAGATATCTAGCAATCAATTTATCAAAGGAAATAAAAATTGCTACATTGAAAAGTACAGTTTTATGAAAAAGGAGCTCAAAGAGGATATCAGAAAATGAAAAGATATCCCTTGTTCTTCATTAGGAAGAACCAATATAGTGAAAATGGCCATCCTTCCAACATTATTATATGCATTTAATGCAATGTCAAGCAAAACTCCTAATTAAAGAAAACAATCCTAAAATTTATTTGGAACCATAAGAGACCTAGAATAGCAAAACAATTCTGGACAACAAAGCAAGGCAGGAGCTATTGCAATCCTTGACTTGAAATTACACTACAAAGCCCCTGTGGTAAAAACAGCACAGTTCTGACCAGAAAATAAATAAATAAATAAAACCAGACGCTAGGATCAATAAAACCTATTAGAATATATAGAACCAACTCCAAACACACTCAGATACTTTGTCTTTAATAAAGGAGCCAAACAACTTCACTGGAGGAAAGATGGCCTCTTTAACAAATGGTGCTGGAAGAACTGGCTTTCCACATGCCCATGATTAAAACTAAACCAATATTCTTCACAATGCATTACACTAAAATTGGAATAGATTAAAGATCTAAATATTAAAACAGAAACACTAAACCTGCTGGAAGATAGAATAGGTAGAACTCTTGAAGACATTGGTATAGGCAAAGACCTTATGAATAAAACCCTGATCTCACAGGAACTATCACAAAAATCAACAACTGGGTTTTCATCTTATTAAAAAGCTTTTGAACAGCAAAAGAAATCACCAACAGAGAAAGGAGACAACATACCAAGTGGAAAAAAATTTTTGCCCACCATTCCTCAAAGGACTAATATTCAGAATATATAAAGAAGTCAAAAAAATCAGATCCCCAAGTTTAAAGACCTAATCCAAAAATGGGCATGAGAAATGAATATGCACTTCTTGGATGAAGAAGTAGAAATGGCAAATAAATATGTGAAAGAAAATATTCAACATCTCTGGTCATTAGAGAGATGCAAATTAAAACAACACTGAGATTCCATCTCACTCCAGAAAGAATGATTATTATCAAGAAATAAACCAATAACAAATGCTGGAGGGGCTTGTCTCCATGTGGAGATTCCTCAAATAACTAATACTAGAGGTTCCACTTGACCCAGCTATTTCCCTTCTTGGTATCTCTGCAAAAGAATTAAAAGCATCATAACAGAGTGATATATGCACACCCATATTTATATCAGCACTGTTTGTAATAGCTAAATCTTGGAGAAGGCCCAAATTCCCATCAACCAATGAAGTGATAAAGGTATGCTCTTCATATACACTGGAGTACAACACATCCATAAAGAATGATAAACTTGAGACATTTCTAGGTAAATGGATGCACTTCAACAGCATATTCTTCTCCTTTTCTGGTGGTGGTAGCTTTTTAGAGACAGGGTCTCACTATGCAGTTCAAGTTGGTCTTGAGCTCATTACATAGACCAGGCTGGCCTCATACTAGAGGTGATCTTCCTGGCTCAGCCTTCCAAGTGTTGGGATTACAGACGTGTACCACCACACCTAGTGGAATGACACTCTTAAGTGAAATCAGACATGTGTGTGTAAATATTGTATTGTTTCTCTGGTATAAGAAATTGAAAATGTAAATAAGGACCATAATGTATAATAGATATTATGAAATAAGAAGAATACATTCAAATGAGAAGGGAAACTAGGGTGAGGGAAAGGGGAAAGGCAGGAAAGGAAAAGAAAAAATAAATGAGAAAAGGAAAAAATGGAAAGAAATCTTTTATAAATAAGGAGGGTAAAAGGGATGAAAGAGAGGGAAGTGGAATGGGAATAAAAGGAAGAAGATAGATCGTGTACAAGTACAAATTCCTGATGATGAATGAGATCATTATGAATCTAAAATGTACCCATAAAAAAAGAACAATGTCAACTTCTACTATTTTGTTTTAAGTTTATTTTGCTGGAGAATATTTATTTAATGATTTTCTCTGTGAAGAACCAAAAGTTCTACACAAATGAATTTGTAGTCCATGCAAAGATTCATCTTCATAGTTATTTGGTCAAAGGAAGGTTAACACAAAAAACACCAGCCATGCAGTAAAAAATATCCAGGCAATAGCTGAAAAGAATTTACTAGACATGGGAAACAAAAACAAGAAGTCTGCAAAAGTTCAGGGAATATGAGGATCCATGGAGATATTTGTGTGGACCACCACTGACGTGGTTACCCATGGAACATTTGAGTTCAAACCCAGTCCCAATATTTCAGAAACATAAATTCCCTCCCAGACTTAGCTTAAAACTTTATTTCTATAGATAATGGTCTACAAAAGTAAATTTTCTCTAACATAATAAGGTTCAAGCCAGGGCTTCAAGAAACCCACACAAAGGAAGTACATGTACAGGAAGTCAGTCTTTACTCACAAAGAATATGTACAATCCTAAGTGAAGAAATCAGCCCCAGTAGCATAAACTACTAAAACTCATCATCTTCAGCAAGAACACAGAGTACAGGATCAATACAAAATTGTTTTTATAGTCTAGTAATCAACAATTGTAAAATAAAATTTAAAAATCTATTGACAGCATTAAAAAGAATAAAGCATGTAGAAGTAAGTTTAACAGACAAAGGATAACACTGTTATACTAAGAAGTAGAAAATATGTTCATGGGGAAAAATGACCAAAGTAAGCTGAGACGCTTCATATTCCTAGGTTGGAAGATATAGCCACTTTCTCCGGCTGATCTGACAGTTCAGTGCAAAGCTAACTTCTTCTTTTATTTCCTACAGAGAAATTGAAACGAGACCTCAGAAAAAGAGTTCTTCTTGTATTTTCATATTCTCCGCAGTTCTAGTAAGGCTCACACCTTGCCCGCTGAACGTTTTGTTCCTGCTCTCGGCAGCTGCACTAAGCTCCCCATCAAGGCCAAGCTGGATTATTCTAACCAAAATTTTCTCATGTGACATATCCTAAATATGAAGAATTCCAATAAACAGAGCCAAATATCTTACCACTAGATTGAAGGGAACAAAACTTATAAAACAAATACTCTAGAATAATACATACCTAACCCAGTGCACAGTGTATGTATGTTAGTCACTCTTAATTTTCTAAGAGAAGAGAGGGGTTCTACCTCCACAACTAGTCAGACTATCATAAGAGCAGGTTTATTTATTCAGGGGTGAGACAGAAGGAGGGAGGAAGCAGAGGAAAGAGAAAAACAGAAATTGGAAATAATCTCGATCACAATTATACCAATATATTAGTCATGTTAGAGTTTGCTTGAGAGAAATAACCCAGTAGAAATTTGTGATGCTAACTTTCTACATTCTGGAGGGAAAAAAATCCACGCTCTTTATTTTTTAAATGGTGGTATTTGCATCACTGCTTGGAGGGGCTTGTCAGGTGAGAAAAGAAACTCAAGGAGCAGACTGACCTGTTGCTTCACTAGGAATAAAGACTTAGCCACGTTCGCGCTTCTTGCACATCTCGGTGCCTCTACCTGCCGCGGCAATGCGCGTCATCTGCTCCTGGCTGTCGGACGAAATTCCTGGCCTATCAAACTCCAAAGCCTATGCAGTGAGATGGGTTAATTTCTTAGAAACTTGATGCTTCCTTTATTACAAACTCTAAGAAGCCAACACCAGAGAAGGGAGCCGGGAGGGCACCAGAACGTCTCCTTTGCTCCTGGTCAGAAGGCAGAGGGCCACTTTCTTTGCTCCGCCAGCACAAGCACCGTTCGTGCTTTTTGTTCACAGTTCCTGCCAATATTGCACGAGGACAGATTTTGCATGAGCTAAAATATGGATAAATTAGCACGTTCATCGACCTATGAACCAGTCCATCTGCAGGGTTCTCAGGATTGCTTAACGGGCAGCAAGAAAATAGAAATCTAGGCATAACACTTAAGAAAACCCTCAGCCTGGCACACTAAGCAGCACATCTAGAGGGTGGTCAGCCAGATTATCTCTCAGGTACTGTTAAATTTTCCTAGGGGTCAGGACAAAGACAGTCAGTAGGTTATTGCAAAAGCAATTATTTTTTTCCTTTAACTTTTTTCTCAGAAAGTAACAGCTTAATGAAATAACTAAATGAATTCAACAATAAACATGAGGATGTAGTCACATTTCTATTGAAAAAGGATTTGAGAAACTACAATTAGAAAAGGAATATAAAACATGTAAACAGTTAGTAGCATTTGAAGTGCCTTAGTATCTACTTTTGTAAAAAAAAAAAAGAAAGAAAGAAAGAAAAGGTGGTGACAGAAAGAACCACTGCTCAGCTGGTTTCTGATCACTTCCTCAAACGTTTTGATTTCCCCATAAGATAATGAAAATAAACATACTTCACTGAGAATTTCCCAACTTATGGTGAAACTATGTTGTCAGAAAGACTAAAGGCATAGTCATAAGTGCCTTCTCTTATCCAATATCATTTTTGTAAAGAATTATATGAAAACCCCACAGTAGAAAACTGAGTTAAAACTCCCAATTGTTTTGACCACAATTTTAAACATGAAATACTAGACTTCTACATTGCTTCCTTTTATAGCTTAACCTTAAGGATAAAAGAGAAATGATTTTTAATGTATAAATTTGTTAACTAATAATTGCTAAGAACCTGTAGTGTACCTAGTCCTGTGCTGGGCACTAAATAATCAATAGAAAGTCAAGCAGAGCAGATGGGATCCCACTATCCACATGTAGTAACTCAACACACCCACCAGCCCTAACATTTAATGATAATCTCAATATATTACCTTCCTGCCCAGAGGTTCACAAATAGCATTTCAATTGTATGTTTTCCATTGCTATCATTTGCTTTAGAATCTACTTATAAATGAATGTACATAGTTATAAAATTACTTCTAGAATAGTCTAATCAAAATTGTCTCTTAAAGTTTACAATTCTGAAGTCGTATAGGCCAGAAATGAGGCCTCTGTCACACACAGACAGGAAATGGTTTGCTAATTGAGGCGTTAAGTAGTATGGGTTTTTAGTATACCATTGAAATTTAATTTTGTTGAAATACTATTTACTATATATTCAAGAAAAGATACAAAACCTTTGAAGAGAGCCCTAGAATATTTTCTACTAAAAGTTGTCCTGAGCACTTTTGTGAAGGTTTTTCTGTTGGTGAAGCTGGAGCTCTTGATAAGGGGGGAAATGCTGTCTTTCTGAAAAATGAAAATAATTTTAAAATACTGAAAATACGACACAATGTCATACAAAGTAAAGGGATGAATGTAGCTGGAGGTGGGAGGCAGGACAGCCTGTGGGACTGTGGGGTACAAGGTGGATTTGGTAGAGCAGTCCACACATGCAGAGATCACTCAACATCTGGAGAAGGAAGAAAACGACGCAGACATGGTGACTACGGAAAGTAGCTATTCTCAGTGACGAAGAATGCTCCATGGGGAAATGTAGTTTGAACATATGTTGTGAAGATGGACCCTGGGAGGAGCTAATGCAAAGGAAGGTAGTGAAAAGAAGCTAAGACACTCTCTTCCTAATAGAGGAAAGGAGGAGTGTGATAGCGAGACAGCCTCTGCAAGTATCTTGCACAAATTTTGTCTCTTTTCTGTAAACCTATTTCTTACCTTTTATATGAGTTTAGTTATTTTTAAGATATTTCATCTCAAATTCATATTTTGCATAATTTTTTCCTATATAAATTAACAAGATAAGCCAGACATGGTGGTTCACTTCTGTAATCCCAGCACTCGGGAGGCTGAGGCAGGAGGATCTCTGTGAGTTTGAGGCCAATCTGAGCTACAAATTGAGCTCAAGGCCATCCTGAACTGTATAGCAAGACCCTGTCTCAAAAAGATTTTTAAAAAATTAACATGATATAATTTCAACCAGAAAAAATGTTTGTTTTACCAGCCCCTGTACATCATATTTCCTTTCTGTTGATTCTTCTTTTCCTTTTTGTCATATACTCATGATTCACAACACCAGTGATACGCATTCCCGAGAGCACAGTCCACAGTCGGGCTGTCACAGTGGCTTCATTAATGCCTTGCTTTTCCCAACTGTGGAGGATTCTCTCCATTTAAATTATATCTTCTTCATGAAAGGAGGGATCCATTCCTGACTGCACATTTTCATGCTATATTATATGACTGTTCATTTTCATTTGCTTCATAATGTTGAAAATATAGTTTAGTGTACAAGTGTGACTAATGTACACAGTGAATATTTAATTAATAATTTATTGGAGTAAAAACTACATTGCCACTAATCCCCCTCAAAACACACTTACCCATTTTTTTGTCTTTTTCTGAAGGTATCTGGAGGTCCTTTTGTGTGTGCTACACTCCTGTGACTGCCTCAGCCTCTTGAATCAAGCCAGATTCTTTTCATGGTTATTTTGATTTCGAGGAAGAGGCATTAAGTCTCACAGGGTCAGATCGCATTTGTGAAACAGACAAAAACACCAAACAATGTTTTATAAGCCTGAACTCCTTCTGCATGGTGCTTGATGGCAGCATTCACCTTATGCTTTATCACACCTCATAAAGACGTGAAAGAGGACGTCAGGGTGGTTCAGAAAGTGGCCAGGATGGGGTGCTCATGTTCCAAGTGAGGGGTCAGAGTTAGCAGAAATATACCTGCTACCGTAATACATTTTCACGTTAAACGTTCATTGTATATTTTCATCATCATGTGTATATACCTTAAGTTTTGTGCAGAGATGGCATTTAAATCTTATTTCACCTGACAATTATAGCTTCTTATATATAGTTGCTTTCATTTCTGAATTGAGAAATGCATGATGCCTTATTTGGGACATTTGGAAATACTTGAAAATTAGAAGTTCCCCATTTGGGTTGGGGAAAATAAAATATTAGGACACATTTGCCAGTCAGCCTCTGGTAAGTGACAGAAAGCTGAGCGAGGCGGGTGTGGGCGTCCACTCACCATGCTCCACCCGCACTGTGGGAGCTGCGCGGGGCAGCAACATTAGCAAGAAACAAGACACACCTTCGCAAAGGTGCCTCACTCAGGCCCGAGACCACCAGTGTAAATGTTGTATTTATGCTGCTTGAGAATAGACCACTTGTTCTAATTCCTGGCTACACATTAGAATCGTGTAAAGGACATACTTAAAATTACCAACAGCCAAGTCCTACCTAGGGCTAATAAGATAAAAATTTCTCTGGTAAACATGATTAGTATTTTTAAAATATCTTCCGAGGTAATTCTAATGCAGTGCATGTGGGAGTGAGAATCTACTTTTCCTTTATCCTTCTGACCTGCAACTCCTGTAGAGGCTTCTGGATATCAGAATGGCCTTGCAGCAGCTCTGAAAGGAATTTTAAACAAGATTTTAAAAACTGACAACACAAAAAAAATTTTAGTGGTGTTTGTTTTACTGCTTGGATTTATAAATATTGCATTTGCCTTTAACTTTTCTACATATTCAAGAGGAAATATTTTAAAGCAGGAAGCAACAATAATGACATACAAAATGCCTAATTTCAAGTAACAGTAAGCTTAGTATTTTATTTCCTTTTTCCTTCACTTGCCCTCAGTCATGAAAGCTAATTGTAAGTAGTAAAATCTGATTTTATGTCAAACTAAATGCTAGAGAGTAAAGAAGAAAAGCACATGCACATGTGTGTACACACACACACACATATGCACATGCACACGCACACGCATTCTCTGACCTCCAGTTCCCTGTAGGCATTTGGAAGTTGTCAGCAGTAGCATAATGACAGTCCTAATTATTAAAACTACTCTTGTGTGTAGAGTAGAATAAGATGCCGACAGGCATATAGTATATTAACTACACCATGGTCTTTTCTTTGAAAAAAAATGCCACTGTTAGGAATATTCCACTGGCTTTTACCAAAACACCTCTCACTACCCCAATAATCTACACTCATACATTCCAATGAAATTACCAATAAATTCTGATATTTAGAAGGAATCAAACATTCCAGGGATAGATTTATTATTTAATTTGTCCCAAGAGATTTAATTGCAAAATGTACTACCATGTAATTCCTCCTTTTCTTATGCATAATCACATGTCATGATTAAATATTATTTGTACTTATGTTTTTCAAGTTTTAGTAGTGCATGTTTGCAGTACACATGATTACATTCCTTGTGGGGAGTTGGTACAGGCTGTAACACACCTTAATTCTATTTTGCAAAACAGGTACTTTTAGGTCCCAGAGAAGGCCAGACCCTGACCTACCAGAAATGACTTTACCTTCTGTATTTCAGGGTGGATGCGTGAATACATAGTAGTCCCAGCAATTCCAAGGAAAGAGCTGGTTATGGTGCCTCAGGAGGGAGTACGAGGAACAATGGCTGGCAGTTATATGGAAGCAAATGTGCGGTCAGTACATAATAGCACAAACAGGCAGATCTTCCTACGCACACACTGTCCCATTAAGTATATGCAACCTGACAATTCATCAGCTTTGAAAATAGTAAAGTCACTAGCAGAAGCTTGTGTAATACGGATGCCTTCTCAGCCCTTTCACAGCCCTTGGAGTCTAAAGCAGTCTCTCTCACACCCACTGAGCAACGGCCAGGATCAGGGCACTCAAGTCTCTATGCTACAAGCAGCCTTCTTCACCAGACCAGGAGACCCAATTAAATATCTGGGTTCTAACACGCTTACCCTTCCAACTCCCAGACAACCTCCTGTTGGGGCCAGATAACCAGGAATAAAGCACAAGCTCTATTCTTTATCTCGCGGTACAGAGGCAGTGAAAATATAAAGGCTATTTAAATATAAACAGTAAATATTAACAAACATGGCTAGTTATTGTATAAACAAACTAAATTGCTTTCCTAGTTTTTTTCTCTCATGACATTTTCCCCTGTGTGTTAATCAGTGCTCTATCTATGGGAAAACCATTTTTGGAAAAAAAGATATATCATCACTATCTAGTGGTTTTAAATAATGGCAAGTAGTTTTGATTTTGTATGCAAGAAAAGATGTTTATTTTACATAAAACACATTGAATAATTTATGTAATACTTAATAATGCAGTAAACAGGGAAGAATTCCAAAATCACTCATGACAGTCTAAATTATTTTCATGCCATACTAAAAATTGCCAGCATGGGAAATTAAAAGAAACACTATTTTAATTCAGAGATTAAACCACACACAAACAGCTGCCTGTATTTTGACCCAATAATTAATCACAACAATATCTCTTTTGTGAAAAAGTAAACGAATAGGGTAGGGTCTATAGTTGTACATTTTAAGCTGAGTATTGTCCCCTCTGTGCTCAGGAGTGGCTGACAAGCAGATATTCTGAGAGTGATAAATGTCTACGGTTCAGTGGTATGATACAGCAGGTGTGCCAGGAGCACACAACTGCAAAAATACAATAATTTCTACCCAGCCTCAAAGCAATAACGATGTGTTACTGATCTCTCATATTGTTCCTTGACCTGTCTCAGGTTTGAGAATGCAATTGGGTCTCTCTGTCTTCACTGTGTGCTGAGCTCTGGCCTAAAAACTTAAGGAACAAACCGATTCACTATTAAGATGACAAAGCTGTAAACACAAACCGAGTGTGAAAGCGTTTTCCTGACTCTCCGATTGCCATCCCTGTGGCTAGCTGAAGCCAGCCATCCTTCATTCAACCCTTCTAGAGAACAGAGCCCAGCCTGAGTTCTGAGTTTCTGAATTCTGCCAAACATTCACGTTAGGGCAACTTAATGGAATTTAAGTTCTTGAGGGGAAGTGTTTCCCTCTCAGGATGTCACAACTGCCAAGAAAGAGTGATTCACTGCAGGTTGTAGGGCCAAAGGGAATACTATGCCTCCAGAATCTGGCTCAGGTCTCGTACATTCACACAGCTCTGGGAGTCATTGTCCCCAGAGCATCTCACTGTTTTCTGTGAAGATGAAATAAATTACTTGAGTAAATTTTACAGCTTAGGGTTGGCATCGTGAGCAGTGAACAGAGAGTGATTTTGCTTCTGTTTCCCATCACACCTCACTTTAATTATTATATCAAAGGACTGTAATACCTTGACTTAGAGAGCATTATTATTCATTTACAAATGGCTGAGAAAACGGAAATGAAGTTTAAAGAAGCTTAAATCATATCATCATGGACATCAGACAGAGTATTTATCCAAGTCCATCTGATTCCCCAGACCGTTGTTTCTCACCGAGTGTGACATCCCCCTCACTGTCTCTGCCCTCCAGCAGCCCCACGCTCACGTTGCACCTGCACCTTGAACTCAGCTTTCTCACTTCAGTCTGGACTGGGAAACAGCAATCACATCCCAATTTCAGAGAAGAATGTGGTAATTTGAAACAAAATTGGTTTTTGTTTTTAGGTTCTTTTATTTTAGCAATCAAAAATTTTTAGGTAAAAAGAAAAAAAATCACTGTTATGCAAAATCACCCCACCCTTTACAGAACTTTGCTGTTTCACTATGTGACTCTTGTCTATGCCTTCCATAATTTTTAGTACATTTAAATCAGACAATAAGTATATAAATTATAAGTATATAAATGAATCTCAAATACAAATAATTATAGTAAGTGTATATTTATAAAATTACTTATGTATTTTTTATAAAATCAGTACCATATGAAATAAGTTTTTGTACCCTTTTTCTTTTAAATACTGTTTAGAAATCTTTAAACATATCTTACAGAATGCAGTTTTTCTGAATACCAA
Organism: Dinomys branickii; assembly: GCA_004027595.1. NCBI lineage: Eukaryota > Metazoa > Chordata > Mammalia > Rodentia > Dinomyidae > Dinomys > Dinomys branickii. The sequence goes on along the minus strand of PVLD010020941.1, from coordinate 17,471 downwards.
AGCATAACTTATGTATCTAATTTACTAACTCATTTCTCACTGAATACTGTATTAAGTATATGCTATGTATTTATCATCTCATTTACTCCTATGAATTTTATTGTCATTATTTCACTGAATCATGGATACTTGCAGCACCACCAAGACACAGACATTTAGACATGTTTCTACTCTAAATATGACAAAATGTAATCTATAATCTATAACATTCTGCCTATAAAGGCATCTTATTCAAAAAACATCTTTAAAAAGAATCTTTGTTGCTATTGCAGATGCTCTTAGAATAATTAATACAAGTTTACAAATGAAGTTCTCAAGACTGTACTTTTATCATCAGTCTAAAAGAGAATGTTTCCCTAAACTGTCATATTAGTATATTCTAATATTTTATTTTTTTATTTTCTTTTTTTATCATTATTTTAAAAGTAAAAGAACAAAAACATATTAACAAACAGAAACAAAGTAGCATAAGAAGTAGTACAATCAAAACTGATTTACAGACAAGGTGACAGGGACTCAACAATGGTTGTTGCTTTACCTATTGATATCTTCGAAGTGTATATTCATGAACACAGATACAGACATGCAAAATTGGTCAAACAATTAATCATCTCAACAACAGAAAAAAAAAAAAAAAAGAAACCAGAAAGCATTAACAAAGAGACACAAAGTAGTACAATAACAGTATGATCAGAATTGAATTATAGACAAAGCCACAGAAAACCAACAGTAGTTGTTGCACTGCATATTGATATCTTCAAAGGGTATGCTCAGGATAACACATACAGACATACAAGATTGATCTAATAACCCATCATCAACTATTCCTTAATATTAAGTGACATAATACAATAGTAGAACCATGTTAGCCCTCCTGCACATATGTATATACATATATACATACATACATTTTTGCCTCTTTCTTTTCTCCTTTCCCTAGTCCCATCTGTTCTTTGCTTTTGAACAAATTTCCTTCATGTCTCTTAGTTTATATTCCCACCCTCAGATTCTTACACCAGTGACACAATACGTTGCCTGCTCATGTACCGCTGATTTATTTCACTTATGCGTATGGTTTCCAATTTTGACCATTTGCCTACAAAGTCCCTAAAACTGTCTTTATAGCTGAATAATATTGCATTATATAAAAATGCCACAGTTTTTTAATCCAGTCTTCTGTGGGTGGACACTTGGGTTGCTTCCACATTTTAGCTATTACAAATTGCACTGCTATAAACATGGGTGCACATATATCAGAGTGATATGATGATTTCAGATCTTCTGGGGAAATACCCAGAAGGGGAATAGCTGATTAGAATGGAACCTCTAGATCTAGTTTGCTGAGAAATCTCCAAACTGCTCTCCACAGTGGTTCACCAGTCTGCATTCCCACCAGCAGTGTAATAGAGTCCCTATTTCTCCACAGCCTCGCCAGCATTTGTTATTGGATGACTTTTTCATACTGGCCAGTCTTACTGGGGTGAGATGAAACCTCAGTGTTGTTTTTATTTGCATTTCTCAAATGAATAAGGATGTGGAACATTTTCTCATATATTTATTTGCCATTTGTATTTCTTTATCTGAGAAGTGTGTATTCATCTCAGATGCCCATTTCTGGATTAGGTCTTTGAATTTGGACAGGTACATGTTTTTTAATTCTTTGTATGTTCTAGATAGAAGTCCTTTGTCTGAGGGACAGCCAGCTAGGATTTTTTCCCAATTTGTGGGTTTTCTTTTTACTTTGCTGGTGACTTCTTTAGATGTACAAAAACTTTTCAGTAGGATGAGGTCCCAATTATTGATTCTTTGAAGTGTTTCCCTTGCAGTTTCATTTTTGTTCATGAACTCTCTGCCTACTCCTATGTCTTCAAGATTTTTACCTACTTTCTCTTCCAATAGATTTAGAGTTTCTGTTTTAATGTTCAGGTCTGTGATCCATTTTGACCTGAGTTTGGTGCATGGTGATAGACTGGGGTCTATTTTCAGTCTTCGGCAAGAGGCAAGCCAGTTTTTCCAGCACCATTTATTAAACAAGCCTTCTTTTTTCCAGTGAGTTTGGTTTACCCCTTTGTCAAATATTAGGTAGCTGAGTGGGTTTTTCGTTATGGTTGCATCTTCCAGTCTGTTCCATTGATCCTCAGGTCTGTTTTTTAGCCAGTACCAGGTTGATTTTATTACAGTAGCTCTGTAGTACAATTTCAGGTCAGGGATTGTGATTCCACCTGACTTGTCCTTATTGCCCAGGATTGCTTTTGCTATTCTGGGTCTCTTGTGGTTCCAGATGAATTTGAGGCATATTTTCTCTAGATCTGTGAGGTATGCTAACGGTAGTTTAATGGGAATTGCATTGAATCTGTACAACAGTTTTGGTAGAATGGCCAATTTCACAATGTTGGTTCTTCCTAACCATGAGCAGGGTATGTTTTTCCATTTATTGAAATCCTCTTCAATCTCCTTTTTCAGAATACTGTAGTTTTCACTGAATAAATCTTTCACATTCTTTGTTAGATTGACTCCTAAGTATTTCAATTTCTTGGTTGCTATTGTAAAAGGTATGGTTTCCCCAATTCCTCTCTCAGTCTGTCTGTTGTTCATGTATAGGAATGTTATTGATTTTCAGGTGTTGACTTTGTATCCAGCTACACTGCTGAATTTGTCATTTAATTCCAGGAGTTTTCTTGTGGAGTTTTTGGGGTCTTCCATGTATAGTATCATGTCATCTGCAAATAGTGATAGTTTGACTTTTTCCTTTCCTATCCTTATTCCTTTTATTTTTCTCTCTTGTCTGATTGCTCTGGCTAGTGCTTCCAGAACTATGTTGAATAGGAGTGGTGACAATGGACATCCTTGTCTTGTTCCTGACTTTAAAGTGAAAGTTTTCAGTTTATGTCCATTTAATATGATGTTGGCTGTTGGTTTGTTATAGATGGCTTTGATCAGATTGAGGTAGAGGCCATCCATTCCTATTTTTTCTAAGGTTTTTAACATGAATGCATGTTGGACTTTGTCGAAAGCCTTTTCTGCATCTATTGAGATGATCATGTGGTTTTGTCTTTGACTGTATTAATATAATGTATTACATTTATTGATTTGCAAATATTGAACCATCCCTGCATTCCTGGAATGAATCCTACCTGGTCGTGGTGTATAATTTTCTTTATGATTCGCTGTCATCTATTTGCCAGTATTTTGTTGAGTATCTTTGCATCTATGTTCATTAGAGAGATTGGCCTATAGTTCTCTTTCTTGGTTGGGTCTCTCTCTGGTTTTGGTATCAGTATAATACTTGCCTCCAGAAATGTGTTAGGGAGAGTTGCTTCCTTTTCGATTTCATTGAAGAGTTTGAGGAGTGTTGGCATTAGATCTTCTCTGAATGTTTTATAGAATTCTGCTGTGAATCCATCAGGGCCTGGGCTTTTCTTTGTTGGTAAGTTTTTAATAACGTTTTCAATCTCATTAATTGATATTGGGTTGTTCAGGATTTTTACGTCTTCCGATTCAATTTTGGTAATTTGTACCTTTCTAGGAATCTGTCCATTTCTTCTGTATTTTCTATCCTATGGGAGTAAAGATTTTCAAAGTAGGTATTAATGATCTTTTGGATTTCTGTGGGATCTGTAGTGACTTCATCCTTTTCATTCCTTATTGCATGAATTTGAGATCTTTCCCTTCCTTTTTTGACAAGGTTGGCTAGGGGTTTATCAATTTTATTTATTCTTTCGAAGAACCAACTCTTTGATTCACTAATTTTTTGTAGAGTTTTCTTCATCTCAATTGAATTAATTTCTGCCCTGAGTTTTATAATCTCCTCCCTTCTTTGGGCTCTTGGTTTGGCTTGTTGCTCTTTTTCTAAGAGTTTGAGGTGTATCATTAGGTTATTTATTTGCTCTCTTTCTATTTTCTTTGTATATGAGTTCATTGCTATAAATTTCCCTCTGAGGACTGCTTTCATTGCATCCCACAGATTCTGGTAGGTT
>PVLD010020941.1:0-13394 GCA_004027595.1 Dinomys branickii | reverse complement strand
TTTTTAATTTCTTCTTTAACTTCTTGTGTGACCCATTGGTTATTCAGGAGGTTGTTGTCTAATTTCCAAGTGTTTATGTGGTTTTTGGAGTTCTCTTTGTCATTAATTTCCAATTTCATTGCACTGTGGTCCGATAATATGCATGGGATAATTTCAGTTCTTTTGCATTTAAGTAGATATGCTCTATGGGCTAGAATGTGGTCTATTTTGGAGAAAGACCCATGTGCAGCTGAGAAAAATGTGTATCCTGATGTTGTGGGGTGGAACACTCTGTATACATCTACTAAGTCCATTTGTTCACACTTTTGGTTCAGGTCTGTTATTTCTTTCCTGAGTTTCTGTCCAGTTGACCTGTCTCTTTGCGTCAGAGGGATGTTTAGGTCCCCTATTACAATAGTGTTATTAGTTATTTGATTTTTTAAGTCTGTTAAGATTTGACTTTTAAAGTTAGGTGCTCCATGGTTTTGTGCATAAATGTTTAGGATTGTTACCTCTTCCTCTTGCAGCTTTCCCCTAACTAGTATGTAATAGCCTTCTTTATCTCTTTTGATTGTTTTTGGTTTGAAGTTTACATTGTCTGCAAACATAATAGCTACCCCTGCTTTTTTCTGGGGACCTGTTGCATGGAGAATTGTTTTCCAACCTTTAACTTTCAACCTGTGGATTTTCTTTTGAATAAAATGTGTTTCCTGTATACAGCATATCATTGGATTGTGTTCCTTAATCCACTCTTCCAATCTTTTCCTTTTTGACTTCTGAATTGAGGCCATTTACATTAATCGTTATATGGTGGCCTATTCTAATCATGTTATTTTCTTGTTGTTGTTTTCCTTCTTTTGCTGTCTGTTTACTTGTTCTGTTTAGGGGCTTATTTCTATCGTTGTTCTTGGGATTGTGGTCTCTTTTTTCTCTGTCTAGTATATCTTTTAGTGCTTTTTGCAATGCTGGTTTGGCACTCATGAAGTTCTTCAGTTGTTCTTTGTCGTAGAAATATTTTGTTTCTCCATTTAATTTGAAGGATAGTTTTGCAGGATACATCAGTCTGGGTTGGAAGTTATTTTGTCTCAGAATCTGTAATATCTCGTTCCAAGCTCTTCTTGATTTCATGGTTTCTGTTGAGAAGTCTGCTGTGATTCTGATGGGCTTTCCTTTATAGGTTATCTGTTTCTTTTCACTAGCAGCTTTAGTGTTGTGTTCTTTTGCTGGATATCTGGGATCTTGACTATTATATGTCTGTGTGTGGTTTTCTTTGGGTTATGGCTCGTTGGCGTTCTATATGCCTCATTTAACTGCACTTCAGTATCTTTTACCTTGTTTGGGAAATTTTCTGCTATTATTTCAGCAAATGTTCTTTTTATATCATTTGTGGTGTCTCCTGCTGTTTCACTGACTCCTATTACTCAAATATTAATTCGTTTTGCCTCATCTTGCAGCTGTTGGATTCATTTTTCTTGGGTCTTTGATGATTTTATGAGATCATTTCTTTCATGCTCATAAGCTGCCATACTGTCTTCAAGGTCTGAAATTCTATCTTCAGTTTCATTTAAGCGGTTTTGCAAGCTTTCAATGGAAGTTTTCAATTCCTGGCAATCTCTTTGGACCTGTTTCATTCTTGGTAATTCATTCCTAAATTGCTCTTGTAACATTTCCATTTGTTTCCTATTTTCTTCTAATCTTTTATCTATTTCTTCTCTATGTGTATGGAACATTTCTTCCATTATAGTTTTCAGTTCATTTTTTGTCTGAAAGATCATTGCAAGTATGTGGCTTATTTCTGCTTTAAGCTCTTCTATGGCCTGATGGAGTTGTTTCTTTATTTCGGATGCAATCGTTTCAGAACTTGCACGTGTGTGGCTTCCTAGTTCCCCTGTATCCTCGCATCCAGGACTTGTTCTGGGTGGGGTTGAGTTCTGAGGCTGCGTTTTGTTCTGTCTTCCCATTTTTGGGTATCAGATTCAAAATATTGAGTAATAAATTACCCAGGCAGTTCACCAGGCAAAGGTCTGTTGCAAAGGCTGCTCCAATGGCTCCTTCTCTTTGGGAGAATGTCCCTTAAGCTTTCTGCTGAGAGTTCCACTTAAAAGGCTGTTCAGATGCTGGTTCGTGGGGTGAGCTACTCCCTACCGAGAGACCTGGGTGGGACATGTAAAAAAGCTCCCCCACCCTCCCAGGGTTCCCTACAGGTATGGGGACGGATGTCCTCCCCCACTCCGTGATCTGGTCACAGCACGCAGATAGCTCACCAGTTTTGGAATCTGTGCAGGCAGAAAAGTTCCAAAGTGCCAATTTTTTGTGCTCCACCCGCGATCCGCCGCTCCCCAATGCTTCTGTTTCTTCATGCTCTCCGGGTCTGGGAGAGGGAGCAGGATGCTCTGCTCCTCTGTGCTTCTCATGCCGCCTTGGCCGCAGACTGCAGGCCACTGAGGGCCTTGGCTGCGGGGGCCGGGACCGGAGCGGCATCCCGGTGTGGCACTCGGATTTGCACAGCCTGCCCGAGGAGCACAAGCTCCAAGACTGGCCTGCACTGCAGCCGCTAAAAACCCAATTTCTGGGTGCAGTTGCTGGCGAGCCGCGCAGGGTTGGGAGGCGCGAGGGACCGAGCTGCCTGTGCCCCCAGAGCGCTTGGACCAAGCTGAGCTGCCACCCGTCCGCCACGCTGAGTGTCTCTGGTGCCCAGCGCTCTGGGCTTTCCCTCATCTCGCCACTGCAATTTGGGCTGCCCTGCTGCGTCTCCCCCAGCAGCGCAGAGAAACACGTTCAGTTTGAACTTCCCAGCCGAGGTCCTGGCATTCGCTCTCACGGAGCCTGTCTCGAGCTGGGGGTCTCTATCAGGGAGGATCCCTCCTTTGCTGCTCACCTGGTCGCCATCTTCCCAGAAGCACCTAATATTTTATTAACAGGCAAAATTTCTACCTCGATATTTCATTTAAGTTTTGTCTCTGATTACCAATGTTAAATATTTAAATAAATCTTTTAGGCATTTCTTTTTATTGCTCTATTGCTAACTCATTTATGTTGCTTGGCTATTTTTCTGTTGAGGCTATTATCTTTTTCTTACTGATCTTAAGATTTTCATATACTTGGCTTTGTTAACCATTTTTATGTTAAAAATGTATGTCACATGTTGAGATTTTACACTAATTAATCACATTTCTTACTGAAAGGCAACATATACATTAAAAATACCTGCTTTCTACTTTGAAAAATGTCAAATCCAGTGAAAGTTTGAAAGAGCACAACAGAAATACCTGTACCCTTCATGAATAGCCAACAGTTTGTAATACCTGCTATGTGTCTGTCTACATGTGCAAGCACACACACACACACACACACAATTTTGCCTTTTGACAAAATGTCCGAAGTGGGTTTAGCATGGAGTATTCAGTGTGAATCTTCTTAGAAGGAAAATATTATCCCTGCGAAATGACATTACTCCCCACCTAAGAAAATCAACAAGAATAGTGTCATCCAATATGTAGTCCATACAAAACTGGTCCTCCTGTCTGTAAAATATCTTGTTGGGGTCTAATGATTTATAGCTCTTGCCTCTTTGGCTCCCTCAATCTAGAGGTTATATAACCTCCTTGGTCCCTTATGATATTGACTTCTTACAGCATCCCAAGTAGTCACTCTACAGAGAGTCCCATTTGCTAGCTGTGTCTAGTGGCCCCTTTTCATTACTAGATACAGGAAGGCATACCTGACAAGAAAAAATAACACAGGTGAGAGACACGTTCCCCAGGGCACTACATAACGAAGTCAATGGGGTGAATACACTGTCAGCTGCATTGCTCAGAAGTTTCTGCAGAATAAATAAACTGCAAAGATTAGCTTGTACCAGAATCAGCACAGGGACACGCATTCTGTGTACATACGTGTGCAGGGGCAGGTGTGAATGTGTGAGTGTTCCTTGAGGCAGTTCTCATTATGCAGTTAGGTAAGATCTGAATTCACAGTGCAGGTAAGACTGGCCTTGAACTCCTAACTCTCCTGACTCAGGCTCCACAGCGTTGGGATTAGAGGCAGACGCCGTCATGCCAAATGCATGAATACTACTATTACACATGAAAATGTACCAAAGTGAGAAATCCATCCCATCACAGCTGTGTGAGGAATGACAGCTATGTACTTTCATTCACATTTACAGCCACAGATAAGCCACAAATTCATAGCTGCAAAAGATTGAAGTACCCAAGCTGTTTCAAGCATACTTAAATAATTTCCAATAGTTGCAAATTACTACAAGACAAGAATGAAGAAAAGTAATGTGTGTCCCCAAAGAAAGGGACATTGGTTGGAAGAGTGAGGAGCCTCTCCTTTTCTGGCAAAGAAGGGGTCCCAAAGGATGACTGGTGTCACCCCCTTATGAGAATTAAGAATACACTTCTCTTCCAGAGAAGACGGGAGAGGCTGCCATAACAGTAATGTGAACTGTTTCTTTTAAATTTTGCTCACAATGAGTTCTTAAAGTGTTTCTAAAACCAACCCACAGGTCATGAATTTTATGCACTCAAAACTACCAATATACCATTTAGGATTTCTTCCTTTCCCTTAGTACTTATAAAACCATTACCCATTTAAAGGCAAAATAAGTACGTATCAATTTGGTAATTATGACTTTTATTTCACACTAAACTTGTAACTCACTTCAAATTTATTTTAAATTATATTACCCTTTGCTTAGTTGTATTTTTCTAACTTTGTAGTCAAATAGACGTACAATGCGAGCAGTATCATTAAGGTTACTTTCTAGTCAGCCCCTCAATAAAGTTAAAAAGAGACCTATGAGATTTATTTTAAAAGTACTTTTATTCAGTCAAATCTTTCCAAAATATTGCCATTTTCACATTTAAAAATATAAAATAAATTACTGATGAAGTACTTTACAATATTTTAACATAGCCTGTCTTTAAAATCCAGAATGTGTTTGACATTTACAAAATATGTCAATTGAAACTCTAATTTTTCACTGCAATACTTCAATTTTATTTACATTTGATAAACTTAGCAGTAAAAAAGATTCACAAAATTGTTCCAAACAAACTTTAAAATGTTAGAATAACTAAATTAATGACTACTTTAAAATTAAATCTGAATTCAATAAATAAACTTTTTGAGAAAATCTCAATTTGATGTTTTTAAATACTACATATTTACCACAATGATACACATAAACTAAGTTTATGAGGATTTAATCTAAATCATAGAGAAAGGGAGAGAGAAATATACAGTATATTTCATGTCACATGTAGACATTAGAGAATGTCTGAAACTATAAGACGAAGATGACCTAATTTGCCTCGAAACTAGTAAAAGTAAGATACTCATTCAGGTCTCTCCACAAACAACTGGAACTTTGCAATGCATTCTTTCCCTGCTATCTGGACTCAAACCCAGAACTTATGCACTGTAGCTATTGTAAAGCTCTATAACTCTTTTAAAGTTATTTTTATTCCTTCTATTCATTTCATTATCTCATTTTCAGATAGGGTCTTGCTAAACTGCTAAGTGGCCTGGGCTGGACTGAAACTTGTGATCCTTCTGCCTCAGCTTTCCAGAGCTCTAGAATTATAGGCCTGGGCCACCATGCCCACCTTTAAAGAGCATTTCAACCTGACCACAGTCTTTGATGTTTTCCTTCTTACTATTAATAGAGAGAAAATTATTTAAATGAAGGTGAAATGTTATTTTCATATTAATTTTAAAATGAGAAACACAAGATTTAACTTAATTGAAGGAAATGTCCAGATCATTCTTGATTTAACATTTTTCCATATTACACCACAAGCATGTCTAATTTTGAGTATTCAATCTTTCTCTTCCTTCCTCTTCTTAATTTTTTTGATTTCCTAAGAAATCACCTTATTTTTGAGAGATTACTATTTCATTCCACTGCTGTTTGCGTTGCTTTATTTCTCTGAACATAACAAAAGTATTTAATATATGAAGTCTTTACAACATAGAGATATCTTGTATCCTCAAGACTGTGGATTAGTCACCAGAATGCATACAATGAAATATTTCTGTTTTGAAAACTCACGGTGACATTAATCTCTTGTCCTTGGAAGGAAAATAGCCCCATTGGACCAAAATTACATTCAAATTTATATTTCACATGCCGTAATAATGAGAATAAGGATTAAAGTCAAGAATAGCATAACTACACTTGTAAGAAATACAATTTATTTTTAACTTGAAAATACAAGTTTTAAAGATAACTAAAGTCAGTGATCTCATTGGCGAACATTTTGAAGATTTACTAAAACTTCGTAGATCAGATGGTCACAAAAGACAGATTGCTTTGAAGAACTTTAATGGCAGAAAGGCTTCTTGCGTGGGTAGTTTACATGGCAACAAATCATGAAATGCCAGAAGGTTCTGTAACAGAGATCTCTGTAAATGTCAGACTCCCAAAAAAGCCAAGGAGCAGGGTAAGTACTTTGAGGAACAGATTTGTAGCTATGGGAATGAATCACTAAAAGAAGGTCCTACCGTTTTTGGAAATATGTTAATGGCATATCATCTTCAGGATACTTTCAGCTTGGCAATTAGATTAAAGTTATTGCCCCTGTGAAGTTCTGTAATTACAGACACAGATCCTCCTGTTGAGCTCAGAAAGCCAGGTTTTCCTATTTAAAAAATAAAGCCTTGTGTTTTTGATCATTTTGTAATACAATTTGAAATATTTCCATTGAGGACATTGGACCTTTCTGATTTATTGGCCTATTCTGGATAGAATGTATCAACTACTGTTGAGTGAAAGGACTCTTGTGACATACAAGGGTCCTAATTCAGGAACAGACAATGGCCCTAAGATAGCTAAAAATATGTCACTCTAATATATTTGTTACGGAAGTTAGATACTATCATTGCTTTTATAACTGTTCCTGCAGTAAAAAGTAATTTGAGTTTTTATTGTTTTACTTTGCAAGTGACCAATAAAATGAATAATATATGTTCTCCTGGATAATAACGACATGACCACAAACTTGACTAGAAATGTAACAAAAATAGAAATATGAGAAAATAACCTGCAGAAAATGAAATAAAGACTAAATATCTTGCTTCCTAAACTATATTCAGCATGCAGAAGGAATTGCGTGTGTGTGCTGCAATGTGCCTTCACCAATTCTTGTCATAGCATACATAGTTCAACAAGTGAATTTGTTTCTACTTGCCTCATTTTCTCTACATTTTGGTGTTAAGATAATTAAGAAAAAATATTTTCTGTTTAGTGCAAAGTTTTCATTTGTACCTGGCCAACTAGACATTTTTCTTCACTGTCTGAGTGATAGAAATCTCACCTGTAACAGAAGCAGCTAATTTAGTGGGAATATTTTCTCTCTCAGCCCACCCTGACTTTGGGCAAGCAATTGGAGAGCTACCTTATTTCTTCAAGAAGCTGCTTCCATTTTCTCAGAAAATGTGAGGAAGCCTGGACTGGAAGAAGAGATCGAACAGGAGAGAGAAAGACAGGCGAAAATGGAAATGGAGTTGATAACTGCTGAGGCATGGCTAATCATAAAGGACACTTCATGCATATTATGGACCCATTGTGATAATAAAATGGGAATCAAATTGCCTACCCAAACCACTTGAGACACACTGCATCTTTAATTTTTAAAGTTATGGAGACACTTGACACAGAAGGGGATCAATTATCATGAGTTTTCGTGCAAATACTTACTTAAGCAATGCAGTGGGTCAGAGTCAGTAGGAAAATTGCACGCTTGCAGTCACATAATGGCAACTAATTACAGTATTCCATGGCCCCTTTCCGATGGTCTCAGTTGGCGGTAATGGTTGTGCCTGATTTATTTGATTCACTTTGAGGGGTCTGAAGCTATAATAAATTTATGTATTTGCAAAAGAAAACTAGTTTTGATCATGAAACCACCAAGACATTAAAACAAAAGGGAATTGTCCAATTAACTTATTAGTTATTCAGATCCTTGAGATGAATAGTTTGGCAACGTTTTATAATGGAATAGTAGTACCTGGTAGGAGCTGGAGGAAACTCCATGTAAACAGATGAAAATTTAGAGCCCCCAATAGGACCAACCTAGTAGGGTACTTTGCTTCATAAAAATAAATTTCTTTCTGTTAACAGCAGTGTTGAGGACTTGCTAACTCACTGGCATGTTTTTTCATCATCAAAAGTAATTCAAATTTTATTATTAATATTAATACATTATGTATGATTAATCAACTGACTTAATAGAAAAGCTTCTATCATTTTGTTCTATACTCACAGCATCTTGAGAGACAAATATTTTTCCACAATATAAAGCCAGAGGCTATAAAAAAGAACAAATTGGTCTAACAGACAAGGAAATTGAACTTTTTGAGTTCAAGAAAACAAAACATTGGAAATTAAGTGAGAATGGTCACATTTCTGCTGAGCAGTGAAAGTAAGCAAACCTCCACTGATTACCCGATTTCCTGGAAAAAATCCGATAGCTCTTTCACCATACTGCCTGTGTAAAAGCTGCCTAAGTAGACAGGACACGGAAGGACTATTTCCATTATATGTCCATCTCTTATCTCACCACTTTGCCCTTTAAGAAGTGAATTCAGCACTACTGAAAGAATTTCTTTCCCTTTCTGTTTTACTGAAGTACTGCTTTGATTATATTTAAAAATTAACCATTACACATAAAAATAAATCTATTGCATGGTATTTTCCAGAATCTTTTCCCAACAATAGCGTCTTTAGAGGTAATAAAACTTTGCTTATGAAAGATGCCCCCGGTCCTTAAAGAAAATGTGTGTGTTTACAGCTGGTGTGACCATGTACAGCACACCTGCACAGAGGGTAGATGCACTGTACTGAATTCTGTCAGATGTAGTGACTTTGATTTAAGGAGTAGAAAAAGAACATTTTCAACACTACATATGCCACCATGAAGTTGATCAAATTTCAGTCTGCTATTTATTTGCCTGCTTGAATGAAGTAGAATTTATCAATCCACCAAAACCCCCACAAAATATGCATATTTATATTCAGCACACAGTATGTCATGTGTTATGCATTCATATGCATTTATAATCCCTTCTCCTTTTCTACTATTTCTGAAGTTTTTATTTGTTTCTAAAGTAGAAACCTATTAGGACTGAAAAGCAATATTTTCACTGTATCTGGTAATTAATACCTGACACAATAGTGAGTAAATTATCGCACTCTGGCTTTCTTGATCCCACACACAGTTCTAGAGGGTTAGATTCAGACGGTTATAACTCCCTGCCGCTATCTGAGCCAATATGGCTAAGAGAAGCAGTTTTTATTCCTTTTATCTCGGTTGTGGTCTACTTGGGGGTAGAAAGCTGTTAGCAATGAGATGGGAACTAACAGCATTACATGCTACAAAAGGCAATCGCTTGAGCAATTTTCCTAGGCCAGATCCAAAGCAAAGCACACGAAATACTCCCCCTTTCCTCTGTCAGCCACATGAGCTGGAGCTGTACAATCATCTCCACAGGGCAAATTCCGTAACAGAAAGGGAACTCTGTGGCCAATTGCATGGCGGCATGAGTCTGCCTCAAGAGCAGGATTTCAATGTTGGGTATTGTGTAAATTTTTTCCTCCTAGAAATTAACAAAAATAATGAACTTTCTTAATGCAGGTATATTTCCTTGACTTCATTGAAAGAAAACAACTTCCAATTAAAGAACAATGTACAGCATTGTTTGAAAATACTGGTATAATGGTATGTTTTGGTATTTTAATAACAAAACCAATGGAACGAGTTTTAAAACTCCCATCTTAAAATCCATCTGTGTTATGTCTTTTAGGTAAAATATGAGCAAAATATTCCCTGAGATCTGACCATTGAATGTTGAGTACCTTTTTCACACTTCTAGAATGTTATATATTTCAAAAATTATCCCTTCATAGCCAAAGAGATAAAAATGAAAAGTCTAACTACTAGTTATAAATCACTTTTACAGCAACTGTTCTTCCCATACGCCATTCCTGAAAATACAAAATGTACTCATTAAACCCTAAAGAATCAAAGTACATAAAACAAATGTACATTAAATAACTACCTGCATTTAATGTTGTTTATTTCCATTTTGAAATTATTGTTTTATTACTTAAATTTAAAATTCAGAGCTATGTAATCATGATAGTCATGTATTTTATGTAAAACTGGCATTTTTGTATTTGGAAATCATTCAGGCTTACTTTCTTCATTTAAATTTTCCATTAAATTCAAAGAAGCATAGACTAGAACTGAGAAGTACACGAGATTTAAAGATCATTTATTCTTTATTTCATGAAGTTATAGAATCTTAAAATTGGAAAAGAATTATAGCAATTATAAAAGATAACTTCCCCCCACTTGGCTAATATATGACAGAGCTGACACCAGGATGCTTAAGATATTTCCACCTTGAAACATTTTTACTCTGAGGCTCTTTATGTGATAAAAATTAAAACTAATAATCACATGATTGATAACAGGATACCTAGGAAAGACTGAATAAAGGAAATATGATATAAAGGGAAACTGACTTAAAAAATTTTGCTTAGGTTCCCAACAGGATATAGATGACACTCCACTGAGCTTATTGGAAGTGGTTTTAACAAATGAACAACTTACCAAGATGTGTACAGAGTATAAAGAACTTGACAAAATTATTGTCCAAGTCCAGAACTACAAACACCTGAACTACTGTTATTCCTGTTGAAATACACTGATACATGTTCTTCTTAGAATATAAATCAGGTGACAAAGTAGAGAAGGTAAAAAAGTAAGTATGTTAAACAGAAGATGGTCAGATAGACTGTACAGAGGGAGAAATAGCAATAGGTGTTGGACCCTAATGAAGTGGAAATTTTGCATTGGAAAAAAAAGACCAGTATCAACTCAAAATACATCATGGCCAAGCAGAATTTTCACCCAAGGAGCATGTTGATGGTCAGCAGATAGAAAATTACAAAAAGAAGACATCAGAGACAGGAAGAACCCTGTTTAAGTCAATGGCAGGATTCATGCTGAAGCCAGTTCCAAGTGATCAGCATCACCTGTGGGACGATGGAGATGAAGAACCTGACCAAACACTGAAGGTGAGCAGGCACTGATAGATGTAGAGTTCTTGGTAAACTCATTCAGCAGAGTTCTTACTGAAAATGGACTTTGAAGGAAACACACATATGGGCATTGGAGAAGATTCAGGAGCTTAGTTGAAGCAAAAAATTTTCTGTCATTATAAGTAAAGGTTGAGGGTAAAATGTAGACTAGGGAAGACATGATTAAATGAACTAAATGAGAAAAAGAAGTCAAGAATTAGGAGCCGAATGGTGTAAGAATTAACAGCGATAAGGACTAACAATTTAATTAAATATTTAGTACATCATGATGTCAAATTTCTGGAAAAAGAAAAAGTCAAGAGAGAAGAGGGAAAATTAAGGCAAAGAGCACGGAGTCTGGGGATGAGATATACACAGACAGATCAGAAAGAAGGGAAAAGTTTATACAAAGCTTTGCAATTAGATTTGAGCTAGAAAGAAAGTTCCATATAAGAATGTTAGATGTGCAAATTTCCAAATCACCATCCTATATGAAATATACTCACTTAATAAAATCTTTCATATTTTCCGAGGTTGTCATGGGAGAATTTTGCAGCATTTCCAATGTGCAACAGTGTGCAGCATTTGCAATGTGCAGCATTTGTGCGACTTTTCTGCTTTTCTGTATTCCCGTGTTGCCTTGACCTAGGACCAGCCTCACACTTTTCCTGAGACGTTACTGTGCGCCCTCCTGGCACATGCCATGCCTAAACTATCTCTGATCCACTATTTTTATGCTGCTATTACTCACTCTTGCTTCTGGATACTTAAGATGTGATTTTTTTTCTACAGAAACCTTCAAGCAAGATGCACACTGCACAAAAGACGTACACTGAGAAGGTGAAAATCACCTCCCAGTGTCATCAGGAAAGAGCAGAGTCTGCTTTCCTCTGGGGGAAGTCTGTACATGCTTCTCTGCTTCAGCCTTGGCTGTAAATCTTCTTTACCTTCCAACAGTATGCATCACTTGCAGCTTCTAGATCTCCTTAACAATCAAAATAATTAATAAATAAGCAATATTTTTTGTTTATAGTTTAGGATTATACTAATATTTGTCTAGATTTCATATATTCTTTGAGACCTCTTTGTCCAAACTAACCTGTTTCTGAATGTAGAAAAAGTAAATGTTTCTTCTTCTGTTTGTTAAAATGAGATAATCTATGATGATCCTGATGTATAAATAATAAGAGTTCTTAAAATGTGAACTATTATTATTGCTCTCCAAATGACTCTCTGATGGGCTGATAATTCTTTAATTAAAGTTGGTAAATGAAGCAATCTATGGGATTAAGACTGTTCTATTACAGATGAAGATGAAATGAAAATGCTGGTCCATTACAATCTCAGTGTGAATGAGTTAGGTCAATACCTAATGTCAAGTTATTCCCTTTCTCAGAAATAGCAAATATTTATCTTAACAAATCAAATTGACCAGTTCCAAATAGTTGCATTTTTTATAGTCACCTTAGTTTTCCATAATTTGTACCTAATAAATCATATTTTGGGGGACACAACTTAATTTTTGAAATAGGAATAGCTATATTAAAGGATAAATTTTATAGATATTTTAAAACCTTTGGGACATAACTGCAAAAGAATCATGAAGTGCATTCCCCTACTCTATTTGCACAAAATCCACATATAAAGGAAATACAAAACATAGCAGGAAATAAAACTGTCTAGACATTCCCCTTGGGCTGATACTGCCAAAGAGTGAGAACTGGGACCTCATGTGAGGGACTCAATGAAGAAACAATAACAGTGGACTGTCCAGTGAATTTTGTGATCTGCAAAGATATAGCAATATTTTTACTCTGATAGGAGTCCTTTCACATGGAAGGCAACAGATGGAGCAGAATCCCAGCACCAGTACCCATCATATCACAGGAAAGAGTCTGGGATTAGGTAGTATTCCAGGAAAGGCGAGAGTGTTAAATCTGGGGCTTAGAACAGTTATGGGATTACTTCACTTCAGGGTTCCCAGTACTACCCTCCCACAGTGACTGAGAGAGACAGCCATAGAAGATAGATGCAGACAAAGAGCAGAAATCCCCTGAAAGAGTTAAACTCTAGTGGGAAGGACATAGGCCCTGATCATCTTTAGTTTTTTGTTTTTTTTTTTTTTAAAGACAAAAGAATGGAGACATATGAACCAGAAAAGCCATAAACAATACAGAAAATACAAAGTTATACAGAATATAGTAGGGAATTAGAACTGGATGTTGTATTACATAGTTATCTTCACATTAGTTAACACAAAAACATTAAAGGAAATACCAAATTATAGATAAGATAGTAGGGAATTTGAACTGGATGCTGT
>PVLD010020940.1:0-32629 GCA_004027595.1 Dinomys branickii | reverse complement strand
GCCTGCCCGATACGCGCGAAATGTGGGACTGCCGGGCGTTGCCGCCACCAAAAAGCCGATCTCTGTCGGGAGTCGCCGGAAAGCTGCACCAGCTCGGGAGGCGGGAGGGATTGAGCTGGCTGTGCTCCCAGGGCGTTCGGACCCAGCCAAACTTCCTTCCCGCGCGGAGCGTCCCTGGCTCCCAGCGTCTGGGGCCTTCCCACGTCTCGCCACGGCAGCCTGGGCCGCCCTACCGCATCTCCCCCGGCAGCTCAGAGAAATACGCCCAGTTTGAACTTCCCAGCCGAGGTGCCGGCATTCACGCTCGCCAAGTCTGTCTCGAGCTGGTGGTGTTTATTAAGGAGGATCGCTCCCTTGCTGCTCACCTGGTCGCCATCTTCCCGGGAAGTTCCAGCCTACTGTTGAAATAGTCAACCAAGGACCAAACCACACTTGAGAAAAACTAGAAACATACAAAGAAAGGTGACTCAGGAATAAAAAACAGCTTTATATATCTTTTCATTATCATCACTGAGATTCAAGAAGCAATTATATCCATAAATCATAAATTATCGTAGAGTTGAGAGTTTAGCTTGGGCTTGGACCACCTGGCCTGACATCTGAAAGGCCCTAGGTTTGATCACCAGCACCGACAGAAAAAAAAAGTAAAGACCTGGTTGTCTTAAAAGGGTACAAAGAACAAGAATGTATAGCGATGAATGTTAAAAGGCACAGTTACAACCACAGTTCAGGCAAGCGTCTAAGCCCCTGAGCTATATCCCTAGCCCTACAACCATAGTTCAACAGAAAGGAAAGCTGGTGTGGCGGCGCACACCTATAATCTCAGCACTTGAGAGGCTGAGGTGGGAGGATTGCTTGTGAGTTCAAGGCCAGCCTGAACTGCATAGCAAGACCCTGTCTCATAAAAAAAGCAAGAATGGAGGGAGGTAGGGAAAGAGAAAAAAAGGAAGATGAGGAAAAACTCTCAGAAGTTGAAAAGAGAAAAGAAATTAAAATTGTAAGAGCAAAGATTAAAGATGAACAAGAAACTGGAGGTCTGACAGATAAACAGGAAATAGTGTCAGAGATAAAATCAAATATTCCTGAATGGAAAGAGTCCCGGTTTTCAGATTGAAAGAGATCACCAAGGGTTAGCACAAGTGATGGTGGAGGCAATGTGCAGGTTACAACCACAGGTAACAACAATAATGAGACATCACTGGGAAAGTCTAGGCCAAGAATAAAAAATCTACTTTTCCAGTATCAGCAGGAAACCGCTTACAAGAAATGAGCATATCGTATCTTTTATTTATAACACAGGTTACTAGATCACAAAAGAGTAAGGATTTTAGCATTTCCAAGGAAAATGACCTCAAACTAAATTTTTATTCACCACCAAACTATTAAATATGATTCCAGTGCAGTAATAATTTCATAAACCCAGGCATTCATGTGATTTAGAAGTAAACAAGGAAGATGTCCTTGTAAAGTAAGAAAATAAACCAGAGGAGAAACAGAAGTGGGCAGGAAGAAAAAAACACATGGAACCCAGAAACCTAGATCCAACCAGAACAGTATTTGAGAGGGGAGATTTTAACAGAGGCTGGAAACCAGACGGCTCTCAGAAAGCAGCAGCTTTGGGACAGCGCGCATTCATCTTTGCTCGAGCTACCCATCTTCCTGTGGCTGGTTAGCCCTATACTTGTGTGAGCGGCAACCCCTCCAGCAGACACCTCCACAGCAAGTGCTAAGCAGGCTCCAAACAAAGGCAACAGCAGCTCACTGATCTCAAGGGAACCCTTTTCTTGACTCTCCATCTTCAGAGGCCTTTGTTTTTTGAGACAGGACTCGCTTATAGTTCAAGCTGGCCTTGACTCACTATGTAGCTGAAGCTGACGAACTCTCAGTGATCCTCCTGCCTCAGCCTCCCAAGTGCTGAGATTACAGGTGTCATCGCCACACTCAGTTTCAGGTGCCTTTGGAAGCAAGCAATTAAATCTCTAACTTTCAAACATTAGTGATTTTTCATGCCATAAAACTAATCCTTTCCACTAAACATTAATCACAATGAAAGAACTTTTAGTCTTTTTACCATTTAAATTCAAACACAGAATTTTTAATTTTTTGCTTACTAAAAGCTGAAATGTTATTGTTATGGTTGATACATTGTGTCAACTTGGGGAATCTAGAGGTTTAGCTGAGTGACTCAGGAGGAAGCTGGGGTGCTTACTTTGTATACATCCTGAGCCTATGGAAGAGGAGGGCATGGAGATTGTGTGAGAGGTACACGCCCCCTGGGTGAGGATAGGCTGTTTACAATGTAGGGGAGAAAAGGAGGCTGCTTGCAGCCATTTCCTCCCTTTTTGCTCTGGTTGTCTTTGCTGTGCTCTGCTGCCGTGAAGTTTGCCCTCTGCCATGTGCCACTCTGCCTCTGAAGCAGCCAAGTATGGACTCAAACCTCCACAAACTGTAAGCCAAATAAACCTTTCCTTTCTTCATTTTGGGTGTTGGGCGTTTTGTCTCAGCAACAAGAGTAAAGTAACCAAGACAGTTATAAATAAAAATTTATATATAAAAATTTTTTTTTAATTATATACCAAAAGTATATAAATGCAAATAGCAATTTTAAAATTAGGGATGGAGGAGGGATGGAGGCTGGGGGTGTAGGTCAGCAACGGAGCACTTATAGGGCATATGCAAGGTCAACTTAATCCCCAGCTATTACAAAGGCAGATGGAGAGGGATGGACAGAGCAGGAACTGACACAAGACACATGGAGAGGTACATGGAAGACAGAGAAAGCTGACACCCTCATCTAAATTAAAAGTTTTAAAAAAACAATGATTCCGTAATGGCTACTAAAGAAAAAGACAGGAGGGACTAAACACGCGAGCATGATCAAGAGATAACTACGACAGAGACTAACAGAAAGACAAACAGGCGCGGAGGTGCTGGTGAGCCGCGTCTGCAGGAACTTATCCAAAGCTGACGACTAGGGACATAGCATATAATCAACAGAGCTGAATATAACCACAGAATAGAAGATAAAAATGGTTGAAAGTGGTTGCCTGTAGGTTGTTGGACAAGCATTCTGGACCTCTCTATTTTAAGCTTTTCAGTTTGACCACCAATAAGAATTAAGAACATAATTTTATGTTTACATCTAACAAAAATATTTAATGAAATGGAAATAGATTAAGTGCAAATAGACTACTCAACTATAATTCATGTACACTAAACAGTTTATACAGAAAACATACTTCACCTAATGGACATTTCATTATAGCAGGGTCCAGTGTAATTTCCAGCACCCAAAATGAGTGAATTGTGGAGTGGACACACTTTCATTCAACTGACTAAGCACAATATAGGAGCAAGACAGAGGTAAACAGACCAAAACATAAGCAACCTCCATCTTTAACTGGAGAAGCTACAAGCGCTTTTCATTTTGCCCTCTTCCTTATTCTCATTTTCTAAATTTTCTACAATGAATGCAAACTGTTTTCATAATAGGGGAAAACATTTTGAAAGATACTACCATTTTTTTCATTATTACAAGACCAGAATCACAAGACAACATTTTCAATGAAATGTACATTCTGTCCAATTTAAAAAAAAAAATCACAACTACTAATGTTAGATTAGGTTTAATGAGGTATAGTCTCGTTCATTGTTCTTTACCTAATTACAAGGATTTGAAAAGCTTCTAAAATAACAGGATATTGCAAACTTATTCATAGCACAATCAAGTAATTAGTTTCAATACTAGTAAAAAAAAAAAACTATGAATCTACCAGTTCTTAGCTAAGAAGCCTCTCCTGATCATATGAACTAGTTACTTTTACACTAAGTTTAGCTCTATTCATAATGAGAATATACAGTGGCTTTATCAGACTCTATAAAATGAAATGATATACTCATTTGCACTAGTTATCATAAATGTTACAGGTTATGCTTTTCAGAACTTCACAACCACACCAACTAAATAAATAAAATAATGGATTTTCAAAGCGGTCCTCCATCAGAGCATAATGCCATATCCATTATTCAGATTTACCTTGATCTGGAAAAAATTTAAAAGCCCCTAAAATGGTTAGGGCAGCAGAGGCGAAAAGATGTGAAAAACATTTTGATTTTTATACATCAGTCCTCCTGACAAGGCCAAAGGAAACACCCTAAGACTTCTGCTTCATTTTGTATTTATCCCCCACATGACTGATTCCTTCAGTTTTCTTTTGTATAAGGCAAGCCATCTAGAAATAGCAACTACAATCCTTTGAAACAATTTTTCAGTGGTTTATACAGAGAATCAGGTCTTTTCTCCATTTTTATCCAGTCTAGCACTTGCCATCTTCACACTCTCACACAATGGACCACAGCATGTGAGCGAATACGGCCCAGGGGAACAGTAAGTATGGACACCCAGTTACCGTCTCACCCAACAAGCGAGCTCTCCGGCAGAAAAAGGGGAGGGGGTAAATGCTCTCCAGCCTGGTAAGTAGCAATTTTCAGTATTAAGTACCACCTGTGGTTGTACTGCTTATTCATTCCACTATCAAATTTTAAAATGTTATCTATGAACACACAATATTGTATTCTTAAAATTTTTAAAAACGCAGTCAAGTTTCATACAGATTATCAAGTAATGCTCCTTGGTAGTTCTGTGGCACCTCTCCTTACTTATATCTTCTGATAACTACTAATGCTGTGATACATCTTATTTTATCTTACAGCTGCTTATTGTATTTTATTTTCCTGCACTCTCTTCTATTGCCCTACAGGCCTTATAAAGTTTAATAGTTCAGTTTGGGACCCCTAATCTGAAAATATGAAATATGAAATGCTTCACATTTTGAACCTTTGAGAATGGAGCCATGAGTGGAATTTCCACACCATGATAATTCCATTGTGCATAAAATTACTGAAAATGCTGTATAAAATTACCTAGGTGTACATGAAAAACAAATGAATTTTAGGTTTAGACTTGGATCCCCTCCCCACATTATTTCATTATGTTACAGGCAAATACTCCAAAATCTGAAACAATCTGAAATCCAAAAACGCTTCTGGCCCAAGCAGTACAGATAAGGAATACTCAACCTACAGCAAAATGGCTTTAAAGGAACAAACACTATTTCTACAAATATACTGAAAGGTTCTGTGCAACTCCAATTACCACCACCAAACAATGTGGGACAAAACTGAGAATATGTTCCTACAGCTCATCTATGAACAGTCTACATCACATCCCATTTATACAGAAAAGCAAAATCTGAGGAAAGAAAACAGCAGGCAAAAAAGGGGAGGGTCAAACATCCAGCAATTAACACTGTTTATCCCAAGGCGTGCAGTAAATATTCTCATAGAGAGAACTTTTCGTGTTTGTGTACGACGTTTTTACAAGGGAGACATTAGCAGAATAAAATTGTTTAGTTCTAAAGTATTTGCCTACAAGAATAAAACAGTAAAAACAAAATACTATAGAGGGTTCTATCACTTGGCAATATGAAAAGCATTCATAAAACAGTACAACAGTCAAGGTTCTGGGTCTAGAGCCAAGCCAACTACATTCAAAGCCCAGTCCTGTTACTTACAGTAACCGTGTGTGGCCTTGGATAGGTTACTTACCTCTATATGCTCCGTACTACTAATTTATAAAAACAGGGATAGTAATAGCACCTGCCTTACACAGTCATAAGGAACACATGAGACGTTCTATTTCTACCTACTTGCTAAGAATAACAACCCTAACACAATCTCTAGTGTACATCAGATTTCAATAAACACTTGTTGACTATATGAGTAAACAAAGGAGATAATATTCTAGCTTTCTCCTTATTCCAGCTTCCTCATATGTTTGGGTCCACTCTATTTTTAGCCTCACTCTGAAAAAAAGGAGAAATATGACCCCCAAAAAGATCTGTTTAATCTCTGTGAGTTTCACGTTTGTTACTTCTCAAATAGGGGCAACTGAAAATGCTGAGTTTGCAAAACAAGTTTTATCTTTATCTGCTCAGGTCTAAGCCATCTAGCCAGATTTTGGAAGTTGTACATTCAACTGATTTTTTTCTGATTTTTACTTTTACATATCATTTCAAAGACTGTAGGTCTATTAAAAAGAACACTGATACTTAAGATTTATTTAACAAACTACCATTTAAAGAATCTTTCTATTCTTTAGTACTGCACATCCTAAAGATGTGACTAGCCAATATATATTTCAATGGCTTGGTTTTTTAATATTAGATCATTTATATCTTTACTTATTTTTCTGGTACAATAACTATACTATCTTCTAAGAGAATACAGAATGGACCTCACATGGAAAACCAAATGTTGGTTCTCACGTAAGAATGGTTTCCCTTTTCTCTTGTTTTGTTTTGTTTTGTTTTGTTTTGTTTTTTGAGACAGAGTCTCACTATGTAGCCCAGGCTGGCCTCAAATTCACCTACAATCCTCCTGTCTACTGAGCACTGATACTACAGGTATGTACCACCATGCCTGGCAATAATGGTTTCAAAGGAATCATCAGCTATAACAGCAGTAACATTTAGTGACCACTATCCTAAGCTTTTTATGTGGATCTCCTTTAATCAATTACCAGACAAATTCTCAAGAGTACCTTTAACTCAACTGCTGCCTAAATTATTACTCTAGATTCATCAGCACTTTTTAAAATGTATCACATGGGGCACTAAGGGCAATGACTCTTAAACCTAGCTGCAATTCAGAATCAACTGGAGTGCTTTACAAAACCACTCAGGCCCAACCACACCCTGCTAAATTTGCATATCTGACATTTTACTTTTCTTCCTTTTCTAGTAAAAGCTTCCTATAATGGTAAAGTAACTGGTATGTGGGAACTGCTGTCCTAAAAAGGTTGTGTAGCAACCTCAGAGACCACCTTGAACTCCAACCTCTTTCCTGTTATGTGCAATAACCAAAGTAGTACTGTTTTTACCTATCTCATATAATGGGATTCTAACAGAATTCACACTAGCAGAGGACTCAAATGGACCTTGTGGCTTGCCTTTTTAACCAGTTTATGACCAGGAATCCTCAACTATACCTTCAAATCAATAGTGTTTTTGATTGACCTCTAGTCACTCTGTTAGTCCTCTTCCCCCATGATTAAAACACGCACACACACACACACAAAAGGCATAGTTTGTCCTTTCCAGTTGCAACTGGCCTCGATCACTAAGAATTTTAGTTACAAGAAAAGGTAAAACCTTAAACATTTATTTAGTCCCATAAGTTTATAATTCCTATTACAGCGAGGAAAAATTACTTTACATCTAATTTTTAAAGCTGCAGTCCTAGAATAGAGAACACTGAAAAAAAAGGCTGGAGAAGACCAGACTTCTACTGCTGATTTTGTCACTATTATGATTTACAGCAAATATTTTACTTTTCTGGATTCTCATCCCATAACACTGCCACAAAAGTCTCCATAGAACAGTTCAAAAAATAAAAGTCCTTTCCAGGGGCTTAAGATATAGCTCAATAATTAAGTGCACGCCAGGCACAAGAGACCCTAGGTACAATCTCAGCACTGCCCCATCCTCACCGCCTGGGGGGCGCAGAGGAAACCTCCCCAGATATGACTTTATTTACTCATGAATTTCTAATTAGATATGACAGTAGGCCTATAACTAGTATTTGTCAGTATTAAGTCAGTAAATTCTTATGTCATATCAAGATTCACTAAAAATCGTGTGTATATATAATAACTATTTGCTCTACTGTAAAAAAAAACTGGGCTAAATAGATGTTTGTATTTGGTCTGACCTCCTTCCTCAAATGGAACTGAAAAAAAAGTTAACAGAATAAGTCTAAATGAAGACAATATACCCAATACCTAATTGATCATAATTCTATTTATTCAATCTGTTCCTAAATCTCATAAAATATAATTATTATGTAGTTCACTAAAAATTATTCCAGAGACATACTCTTCTTTAATGTCCCTCTCTTCGAAAGAGGAACATTCCTTGTATGTAAGATTTTTCCAGTCTAGTATCTATTACCTTATCCGCACTAGTTGTCTGAACACTCAGTTCTAGTTATTAAACCAAACATCCGCTACAAGCATTATTAATGAGATACATGTCAAGGGATCCACGCAAGCTACAGAACACCCAGGGGAACTGTACTCTTCTGTATGAAAATCCTTAGCCACAGCAAATACAGAAGCTATCTGAACACATTATCAGCAGTTTATTCACATACCAGCTATTTCCACAACACACTATTCATCAGCAAGTTAAGTTCATATGTCAGAGCACATAAAATACAAACCATACATTGACCACCATGTAATAATAAAGGCTTCCAACATAATTTTCATGGGAAAAAAAAAATCTGTCTCTCAAACACACACATTTTAACAAATTACTTACATAAAAATATTTTGTCAAAGTTCTAGTGGCTTAACAACTTAGAACTAATAAGAAAAACATTTCAACACCTAAAATTTACTGAAGCAAATTTTTTTAACTATATTGATCTTT
Organism: Dinomys branickii; assembly: GCA_004027595.1. Classification (NCBI taxonomy): domain Eukaryota; kingdom Metazoa; phylum Chordata; class Mammalia; order Rodentia; family Dinomyidae; genus Dinomys; species Dinomys branickii. The sequence goes on along the minus strand of PVLD010020940.1, from coordinate 24,137 downwards.
TTGTGCCAGAAGCTCACTTTTTACACATTTTTATAAAGAACATCTGAGATGCAAAGTTCATCTTTTTAAGAAGAATATATTCACTTAATCAGCGATCGGCGGACTGTGGCTGAAGAGCCGAGCGCAGGCTTGTTTATGAAGTTGTGCTGGAACAGCCACCACTGCTCACGTGACCACAGCGGGAAGCCGCTGCGTGCGCGCTCCAAGGGCAGAGCGCTATAGCTGACGGGGACCACACCATGTGCAAAGCCTCAAACATTTACTTATGCAAGACTACTTACAAAAGATGTTTGCTGAGTCCAAGAGTAGAGAAAAACTCAGACTTGGAGACCGTATCTCAAGCAATCCTGATCAATGTGGCATACAACACAGAGCCCTCTCCAGTGGTGAGGCGCTTTCAATACAATGTCTGAACGAATGAAAGAAAGGGACTCCCTGACCAGAAGTATGAATTAGTCTATAATTTCCTCCTAGAAATATTACCAAACATATCTGTGTTATATGCTATATGTTATAAGAAGTCTAATATAAATTACATTACATAAATGCCTAAGTAGCTTTTTTAAAAATAATTTTCCATATAGAGCAAGCAAGTCCCATACTTATTTTGTATATTTTTCATGAAGCAAGGTATGCTTATACTCATGGGTGCTTTCAGAAAATACAATAACTATCTTTCACTAAATGTCCACTATATACTACCTGCTTTAAAATATTTCTTTAATTTAAACCTTTCAGACTCTAAATGTAATAGATCATCACTATCCTATAAAAATCTGACCAAAAGTAGTCCTTTCTTGTGTCTGGCTTCAAATGCTGCCCGGGTATATGGTTTTCCTGGAAATATGTTTTCTTTAATGTCCCTAAAGGGTTTATATTTTCATTTGGAAATTACTGCAAGTGTTTCTACATCTATAACATGAAGGTATATGCAGCTTTTCACTGATAAATTTAATATACATTTACTGAATGCCTATCCCACAGCATGTACTATTCTAAGTACTGGGGACAAAGCTGTTAAAAAAGACAAAAGTTCCAGAGTTCATGAAGCTTGTTATTGTGACTGTCAATTTACTACAAAGCTTACATTCATACACATTATTCTTAGCTTTAAACTTCCCCATGTCAAGCGTAGATTGAGTTACTACCTTTTACTTTACTATCTGCATTATCATAGTAGCTATAAAATAAAATTTGGTTTTTACCTAGTAATTCAGAAAGAGTTGAAATTAAATTTAGAGTATTTCATCTTTTAGCACGAACAACTGAAAATGTGAGGAAATTAATTCTACATTTTTATAGTGCTGAGTCTTCACCACTTTCACATAGATACTGAATTAATTTATTTTGAAGACTGATTTCTCTTTATTACATTACCAATTCTGGTGATAAGCTAAGTATACACAGAAAATTACTATAATATTCTAATTATCTTTTCTCAAAATATCTGTAAAAAAAAAAAAAGTAGTTATTTCACAGTTACCAGACAGTTTAATTCCAAGTCTAACTGTAGGATCCTCAAATCACTTCCTCTGGTATTATACTTTACCCAGCTAAAACAGACACCCATTCTAGGAGAGCCATGACAAAACTGCAGAACATTTCAAACAAAAGAAGTAACAATTCAAAAGTTTAAAACATTTTAGGAATGACCAGAAGGTAAGTGAGCTCCCCTAAAATAACCTGTCAATAGAATTGAAGGTCAATCTAGTTAAGATAGCATAAAGATACATAGATTATTAATTACACCAGTTAGTCTTTTATTGAAAATCATCCTCTTTACTAAAAAACAAGAGGCAAAACACTTAAATTTCAATGGACTTTCACCAATATTACAATTTAAAATGTTTTTATCTTATCACATGCATAAAATACATTTTCATTAGAAACTTGAAGCTACAAGTTTTAGTTTATTTACTCTACAGCAAATGTTGGCCATATATAAATCATTTGCCTGGTTTTCACTATCAAAACAATCAGTCTAGTGGATGCCACTAAGTGATAGGGAAAGTCTGGTTTCATTTGTATTCTAAATATACAAATCAATAAAAATTCTTGTGCCAATTATTTGACTTGTGAACTCTTACGAGAGAAGACAGACAGGTGGACGCTGGCCGAGTACAAAGTCCCCTCACATTATCTCCCCACTGAAGTAAGGTACTACCTAAGTGGTAGCGCTGCTTACATGGTGCTTTACCACCACTTAACAATATTCTCTCTGCTCTTGTGGAGGTCTTTTGCTTAGGAGAGAGATTCCGTAATCGCCAACAGACCAAAGAGGAGCAGTCTTGAAAGATACATTCAGGTCCAGCTTACTCCCACTACCCTACTCTAGAGTATAGGTAAATGAGATCATGCCAGCCCAATCCAAAATAACTGACACTTTCACACCTGGCCTACTCACTATTACATGTAACACTGCTAGCTTCTTCCCTCTTCAGCCAACTGCACTTTGATATGGGGAAAAAAATCAAACTGCATTTGCCAAGTAGGTGTAGCACATACACTATACAAAGTACTTCAGGATCCATCACCCTACTTGCAAAGTTCAGTTAGAATCCTGTGGGTTAGCAATGATAAGATACTAAACTTCATTTTGATTCAACTCCTACCAAAACCATTTATGTATCTTCTCAAAAACTTTCTATTATTATAAGAGCTATTGTAGACAAAAAGGAAATACTGACAGAAAATACTAGCAAGAAGATCACAAGTTTGAAGTTGGCCTAGACAATTCAGTGAAAAAGGATCTCAAGATAAAAAAAAGAGAGAACTGGGGACAAAGCTTGTGCTCTATGGGTTCAATGCCTAGTACTGCTATGGGGAAGAAAGGGTAATTCTCTAGCCTGGCGTGGTGGCACAAGCCTGTAATCCCAGCACTCAGGAGGCTGAGGCAGGAGGATTGTTGTGAGTTCAAGGCTAACCTGAACTGCATAAGACCTTGTCTCAAAAAACAAACAAAGGTAAGCACGGCCCTTTATCATATTAAAAGATATTCAACCTCAATCACAATTACACTGAAATACTATTTCTCATTTATCAGACTGGTAAAAAATTTTAAATTTCTTAACACATTCTGCTGGCAAGGTTGTAAATGCATAAGCATTCTTCTTTTTCTTTTTTTTTTTTTTTCTTTTGGCGGTACTGGGGATTGAACTCAGGACCCTGCGCCTGCTAGGCAGGCGCTTATTCCACTGAGCTATATCCCCAGCCCCTGCATAAGCATTCTTGTTAAGGGCAGGGATCTCCACGCCGGAAAGGAATAAAATAAAGGCCTCAGTAGGTTTTCTGGCTAATCCTGACTACAGGGAGTTAAAACCATCCTAGAGAAATTCCCCTGGGAGCAGGTTCAAGGATAGAGGGGAAAAAAAAACAAAGAAAGGCACCACACCAAAAAAGCTACAGGCAGAATACAGACAACAAATGCACTAAGCCAAATCCTGAGATAGCCGTGTCTCTCCCTACTACCAACAGAATACAAAGGAGACAGAGGGGAAGGGGCTGTCTAACTCTGGGAAAGACTCCTTCCTTCCATATATACTCACACTTATGCACTAACATACATGTATGTATACATATACATATGTAAGAAACATGTATAATATACATAGACATGTACATATATATATTCCACTCTAGGATCATTATACTACTAAAAGAAAAGAGCGTCCATCATATCAGAGAGGAGAGGATCCAATTCACTGCAGCAGCATTTGTAACTGCAAAATACTGAAAACAATCTAAATATCTATATATAAAGAATGGCTACATAAACTATGGTACATCTACATAATGAGAACCATGCATCTGTGTGTGTGTCCTTTTTTTTTTTGGTCTTTTTGAGACAGGGTCTCACTATGCAGTTCAGGCTGGCCTTAAACTCACTTTGTAGCCCAGGCTGGCCTGGAGCTCACAATGATACTCCTGCCTCAGCCTCCTGACTGCTGGGATGATAGGCGTGCACCACCACTCCCAGCCTTATGCAGCTTTAAAGGAGATATAAAGATAACTATAAAGTGACATGCACTGGTTTCTAGAATACAATGCTAAATTTCTTTAAAAAGCAAGGTGAAACGGCTGCTTAAATCACTGAATACTCTAAAAGGTTCACCACACTAGTCTACAGGCTAGATACTAAAGATTTAGTTCCCATGGTGGCACTTTTGGGAGGAACTTGGAGGTCCTCAGGTCACTAAGAGCATGCCCTTAAAGGGGACTACAGGACCTTGGCCTCCTCTTCTGCTTCCTAGCCATGAGGTGAAGGTAACAGCTTTGCTATGGCCATCCTGAACTATGTAGCGAGACCCTGTCTCCTGCCTTGCCGCGCTGCCTCACCACAGGCCAAAGCAACAGGGCCAGTCAATCCCCGAGTAAACACGGAAGCTCCACGAGCCAAAACATTCCTTTCTCTTTATGACTTATTTATCTCGGGTATTTTGTTACAGTAATAGAAAACTAACACAGTTATTGTTCCTATAAGAAGGAGGAGAGAGAAAAAATATATAAATATCTCTTCATATGCATAAAAAGAAACAGGATAAACCACAAAACCAGAGACTGGTTACCTACAAGGAGTGGGTAGGAACAGAATGAAAAGACCGAACAGAAAACATCTCTCAGAATATATAACTTTGTTTAGTTTTGATTTTTAGCACCATGTTAATTTTTCACATACTCAGAAAAATGAAAAATTAATACCCACAAAGGATGAAAATGAACACATACAGGGGAAAAAAACTGTATTACAAATGAAAAATACAGCAAAGGGACTGGCAGGAGAAAGAAAATAATCTTAGTAACACTAGAACATCTCCACCAAGGCTAACACCTATCTCAACTATACAAAAATATACTCAAGTTGTTTTCTCACAAAACTTTGGAATACAAATTCTGAAACTATTTTATGATATTATAGTGAATATTATGGACAATGAAAACTTAAGTTTTTCACTGTTAAGGAGAGGAGCTGCAAATAGGAAAGATTAACGAGCTCTGGAAGTTATAAACTCATCATGTTCAAAGAATAAACAGGCCAACACACAGAAATAACCTCCCCCACACACACACACACACATCATGTTCAAAGAACAGGCCAACACACAGAAATAAACCCCCCCACACACACACACACACACAGAACTTCCTAGCTTATCTTCTGAGAGGACTTAGAAGCGATGACAACACAGCACTGAACCCATTTAGCACCAAAAAACTAGTTTCTAACTACCACACTTCGCCAGCAGTGGTGGCACATGCCTGCAAACCCCAGCACTTGCGCGGTGAAGCAGGAGGATCACTGCAAATTCACAGCAAGCTTGGGCTCCATAATGAGCTCAAGGCCAGCCTGAACTATATATATAATGAGACTCAGTCTCAAAAAATAAAACTCAATAAATAAGTATCATTCTTTTAGAGAACTAGTTGATTACAGCGCTGAAAAATGAGTAATAAACCCATCAGTTAGAACACTGTTACGTATCTACTTAAAAACTATGTACCAACAATATCGTTAAGGTCTATTAATTGTTAGTACCAATTTAACAGATTCTGAATTTACTGAATCAAAAATTAAATCATAACTTTAACATTCTGAAAAATAAGCAATAAAATTATTTTTTATTAATCTTTCAAAAATCGTAACTACAGCATGGGAGGACAGCAGGGTTAAATGAACCCAGTTATCTATGTCTATACCTATAACAGTATCCATCTTTGTGTAACTTCTACAAGCCTATAATCCAAAGGTTTTTTTCAATCTCCATCTTATTTCAATTTTTTCTCATTTATTAATATTCATTTTCCAAAGTCAGTTCTTTTTTAAGCAAATTCAAAATAACATAAACAAAATCATGTTAAACACCCTATTTAACGACTTGAATTAATATACCAAATACAGTATTAATATTAAAAATAGTAACCGTTAAAGAAATAGGTCAATACCACCCACAGTAACGGCAGCACATGCCAGTATAAACACCAGCACTTGGGAGGCTGAAGGAGGATTGCTGCAAATTCAAGGCAAGCTTGGATTCCATAATGAGCTCAAGGCCAGCCTGAACTATATCATTATCTCTATATGATAAAATTACTCTTCTCTTTTAGTTTCCTTTTGTGCTTACATTTTCTGAGTCTCTTTTAAATTAACCTATCTTACACATACAATATACCCAGAAAAGCTAGAAAATGCTAAAGTGAAAGATTGTTTCCAAAAAAGAAAGATAACTGAAATGAAAATATTTTATATATCCAAAGTAATAAAAAATCCAAATAGCCAGACGCTGTGGCGCACTCCTGTAACCCCAGCACTCAGCAGTCTAAGGCAGGAGGGTCACCTTGCGTTCGAAGGTAGCCTGGGCTGCAGTGAGCTCAAGGCCAGCGTAAACTGTAGAGCGAGATGCTGTCTCAAAAAGACAAAAAAGATCAAAACACCAAAAAATTCCAATACAACAAAGTACTACAAACCACGTCACACTACTGAAATTCAGATGAATCTATCGCGCTTTGTGTCCCCACACCCTGTATGTATCTTTAGATCAGCAGGTAATGCAGACAGAGTGATATAAAGGTTGTAACTGCCTCTTTGACACTTAAAAACCTCATAAAAATTAAGTATAACCTACATCATCCTCAAACTCATATTAGAAAATATACATGCACTACCAATTATTCTATAACATTATGAAAATTCCACAGAACTTCTATATTAATAGCTGTTGATGCAAAGGCTATTATAAAACTTACAAATATGAATAGGAAGCAAATGTTCAAATGGGGAGGGGAACAAGGGAGAAAGGGAAAAATAAAAAAACAAGAAAAGAAAGGGGCTGGGGATATAGCTCAGTGGAATAAGCGCCTGCCTAGCAAGCGCAGGGTCCTGAGTTCAATCCCCAGTACCGCCAAAAAAAAAAAAAAAAAAAAGAAAGAAAAGAAGTAAAAAATGGAAATCAAGCTTTTGTAAATGCGAAGAGGAAGGGGGCTGAAGAGAGGGGAGGGAAAAGGAGGGGGAAATAAACCCCATCACGAGCAGGTACATGTTCTCTAGGGTGGATGTGAGCGTCGTGTATATCTAACGTGTACCAGTGAAGTCTGATCAGAAGAAAAAAAGTACAACTTAGCAATATGAAATTTGAACTTAACAATACAATAATCTTAATAGCACATACAACTACAAAAAAGTGTTCATAAAAATTAAGAGAAAAAGGAAAATAAACAAAATACAGAATGAATCAGGGAGAGTTGATCATTTTTGGATTTTTTTAAAGGTTAAGAAATTTTCTTTAGTTTTTACAAATGAAGACTATGTAGATATCATATAAGAGTGGAATATATTTATTGGGGAAAGAAAATTTCTGAGAAAGAGGTAGAAGGTGTCCCAAGCAGGCTGCCCCATTTCTAGATTATAAAGTAACTATATATCTACTAATGCTAGACACGCACAATGACCAACCATTAAAGACAGTAGGCAGCAACAAAAACTGTATTAACATAATACAAATATAATAAAATGTTTCCAAACTTATGTTAATAAAATGTATTAACATAATAAAATGTTTCCAAACTTAACATAATTAACATGTAATACAGATTTCTGGCAAACTCTAGAACCAAAACCTTAGAATGAGACAGAACTGTATTATGTAGCTTAGAATACAAAACTGCAGTTTTTTGAAAGATAGTTCTTTCACTAAGTCAGAAATTTATATGCCCAAGAGTGCAAACTCTTCCCTAACAACAAGCAATATTCTTCAAGCATTAGGATTAATTGTGTAAATTGTTTTGAGACACTTACCGAGTACCATCTGCCTTCCAGCTTACTTTATATGGGTTCTGCTCTAAAAGTTTAATATTTTGCTTGTCCATCGAAACAGGCTGTGCTCCAGGAAATCCAGACCTTAAAAAATAACAGCCCTATTACTATTATGGCTGATATCCATAGAAAGCAATACATATCTTAAACCAATTTCCAATGAGTCATGCAATCACAGTGTTCAGTGTTCACCCTATCAAGAGATTAATTTCAACTAGAGTAACACCAGCTTTCACAAAAATGTCAACAGAAGACTGTCATTGTCTTGACATTTTAGAACATAAACTTATAGAGTTCTAACTTGCCACAGTTATACTTTAATTGTTGGGCTAATTTAAAAACATCATTATGAATGATCTAAATAGTGAAGCAGGTATGTTCACAAATCCTTAACATCAAGAAAAAGTTTAAACTTTCAGCTTAATTATCTTATACTACTCTAGAATCCATACTTTTCCAGGACACTGGCAATATAACAAAATTCTGCAAAGCTGGCAAATTTTTGTTCCAGACATACCCAGAAGCAACAAAACAGGAGAAATGCAGGATCACATTATGGTACGCTGGCAAGGGTTTAACACAACATTATGGCCAATATTGTTTCTTCAATATTTTCATCTTTTAAAATTTTTCTGGCTAAGTTCTAATTTTCTAGTCTTTTTTTCGGAATTTGTATAAGGAAACTTCAAATAATTTAATTCTGATTCCCTGTGTTCAAGCTATCTAATTTTCTGAACAGACCAAAATTTGAAAGCAACAGATCAGACCAGTGACCTCTCTCCTACATCATCTCCCATGAAATGTCTTCTAAGTGTTTTCAAGACATGGTAGGGGGGCTGGGGATATAGCTCAGTGGAATAAGCGCTTGCCTAGCAAGCGCAGGGTCCTGAGTTCGATCCCCAGTACCGCAAAAAAAAAAAAAAAAAAAAAAGACATGGTAGGGAACAGAATATATTTGAAGTTGACCTCCCCAGACTTTATAGATTACAAGAAAGCTGGAAAATAAAGCAAATCCAACTTTCACCTCTTCCTGTATAAACTACTAAGACCAGCCCAAACATTAATCAGCAGCAGCCAGAATCAAAGACATAAAAAAGTATTAAATAATGACAGCAGTAATTACTGCTTTAGGAAACTATGTGAGTCATCTAATTTTGACTCAACTGATTATTATACTGATTATCTTGAAAAAATCTGATGTCTTTTTAAGCACTCTATATAAACATACAAACTTTAAAAAGCAAAGAACTTATGCCAATGTCTGCACTAATTTTAACTTTTGCAGAGTAATAATAGCCTTTATTTAAAACTTTAAAATCTTTATTACCCTTCCCAGCCACAGAATTGATGACACTTCTGCTGTACTTCTCCTAACTTTGGTTGAGTTGTTACTTGAGTAACACCTTTCACAGTTACACCTTCCAAGAAAATAGCACCCTTTTAAAAAAGGAAAAGAAAAACACTTGATTATAGGTCAAATACATTTACAAAGAAGAGATAAACTGGTTTATTCTCACAAATCTGAGTGAATCAATGCATACAACAGAAATGGTTTGCTACAACAAGCTCTATAAACTTCCCTGGGATTTTTTGTATACTAGCTTTCTTTAATACAAAATACTATTTTACAATGTACATACACAGCTTCGTACAATATCGGCATCATGTTGTCAAAGCTCTCTACAGGCAACATTCCGTAACCATAAAGTGCTATAATTATAACTTATCTACCATTACAGAGAGCCACGCAGAGCATCTGCATTTGACAAACATACTCTCTAATCCTTGCCACAAGTATGAAAAGTAGATTGTGTTATATTTACTTCACAGATTAATAAATGAAGCATAAAGATTTTATTTATTCAAGGGGTAAATGACAAAATTTGATCCCAGGTCAACATTTACATCATTCACCAGCTGGAGGAAGGGAAAGTTGCATCCTTGATCGAGTAAAGAATTCAAGGGAAAACAACCCCAAAGTCTGCACCGCTGTAAATATAAGAGGTAACAGTGGACGAAAGTGGCTAAGCTAACAGCCACTGGACACATCAACATACACAGCAGTATGACACATTACTGAGTTTTTAATCTAAATTCTTTAGCTCAGAATTACATGAAATATTTTATTTCAACAGCAAGCATATTTTTGAAATATCACAGAGAACTGAAACATGGAAAATTTATATGTCAAACAAAGAACACTTCTGGAAATTTTAAAGACCAAAACAATAGTCTCAACTTATGCTTCAATTACTTTCAGACCCAAACGAGGGCTGGCATCATTCTCAAGAAAAATCTATAAGACAATTCTGTTAATGTAATTAAAGAATAAAAAACATGGTCTGTAAGTTGCAAACATAGGCCTTCAGACAAAGACTTGGCAACTCAAGCCATGTAGAAAAGAGAAAAACAAAACCATTTACTACGCAGTCCACACCCATCCTTGCCATTTCTAGAAGAGGGCCTAGGTCCTTCCAGCCAACAGTGGTCTGACTTCTGCCCTTCAAAGGTAGGCTCAGTAATGTCACATGCTCAAAAGGTGAATGAAGAGTCTTTAAAAGTGTGAACGGTCAAGCACTGTATGGTTATAAACCTGAAGCAAACTGCCAGAACTCACTGTAAGAAGTCCATTCCTTCAAATCATATTTACATCAAAATAAGAAGTTATTTAACAAATGAAGCCTCAAATCAAAGTAACTCCACTATGGCAAAAGATGTTCATTACACTAAGAATGAACAGGACAGCCTCTATGAACGACCTTCAACACCAGATGGAAATACAATACACATGAATGTTTTGCTGTAAATTATCTGCAAGGTAATTACATCTAGCCTTCTCATTTCTGTCACCGCATGTCAACTACTGGCTCCTAAATCTTCGCCACTTTCCTAATCCCATTTAATAAAAGTTCTTCCACTTAGACTAGCTGCATTCTACCATATCACTCAGGTGTGGTTACAAAGACATGTAAGAGTGTGGTCAGTGGCATAATAACTCTCTTAAGAGCTACACTCTGAACCTAAACATGGGCCCATAACAGCTATGTTACATGACATTAGAAGATAACATCCCACTCAAGCCCATGTAGATGACAGTATGAGTGAACCTCTAAGTCATGTGGATCCATTCTTCCTCCTGGACATCTGGAAATGGAATTCAGAGTCAAGGAGAGTACAGGTAAGCCTCTGCTACACATTGCAGGCTAAGAAGCTCTCAGACAGGGATAATCTTCCAGGTAAATAAGCAATCAAAAAGACCTAGTCTTGAGCTACATTGAAGATACTAATACAAACAAAAGGAGAGAAGCAGAGATTAAAAATAAATAAATAAATAAAGCTGGGCAACGTGGCACACACCTGAAATCCCAGCACTCAGGAGGCTGAGATAGGATGATCACCATGAGTTCAAGGCCAGCCTGGGCTCCATAAAGGGTTCAAGGCCAGCCTGAACTGCTTAACAAGACCCTGTCACAAACCAAATGAAGAAGAAATAATAGCAATTAGGTTCTAAGTCATTTTCTAGGTCCAGGCTCCAGGATTATCCTGAAATCTGACTACATTCCTATGCTTGGGCTCTATCCATTATACTCCTGAAAACTCTATTAGATAGCCCAGTAAGTCTAATTCATCTCTATTCATCAAATACGAAGGATAGTGCCCCACATTCATCAACAGTAATGTTTTCTCATCATTCTAACTATTTACTGTTACTACTGTCTCCGCTGAGCCAGCCCGACCATCAAACAACCTAGACTTCACAGTTCAGTAGTCATCTTCGATGACCTTTGTTTTTGACCAACTTGAGCATACTGAGCCCCTTCTGCCCTCCTAAGGCAACATGCTGTTCTTTGACCTCTTAACACTAGACAGCTTATTTACTCTATGTCTACCTTTCAATTTTAGCAAGTCCCTTCATTCCTCCATTTCCATACTCTTAACAGTTACCCACACTGACATCACTTACTATTTGGCCTCGACCCTACACCTGATTATGTAACAATCCCCCCACTGCTCTTGGTACCTGTTCCCAGCTTGTTCCTGCATCACACTCACACCAACTAGCCCCAACCAGGAACACCAGCCTCCCCTACTCACACACAAGCAGCTGGAACTTACCAAGGGTGGGGAGGCACACACAGCAGCCTCATCCCTGTTCTTGCTGAAAACCTATTTCTGCAAGTGCTTTTGACCTCCTTTCTGTTTCATTTCCTCAGAGGTTTTTTCTCTCATTTCTCCTTTACTTGACTTCATTGATTACATGAGCTTCCTACCCACAACTAATAAAATGGTTGGTTTCATACCGCACTATAAAAAGCCTTTTCTATGTCTGCAACAAGCAGTCGCCTTTACTCTCCCTCACTGAAAATCTCACAAGAAATACCACACACATGCTGCTTCAGGAAGACTGACATGCGACCCTCATGGACAGGAGGGAGCACAAGAACGCCTGCACATGGACTCTTCCAGACTCCACTGGCCTCATGATCCAGCTGTAGAAGATTTAATACAACTGTATCCTAGGTCCCTTTAGTCCTTCTAGCAAGTCTTCTAACACAGGGTGGTACTAAGGATCCTTATCATCACTTTCTCTACTTTATGACCTTCAATTAGTTTAGTTCTGTTTGGGGCAGTACTAGAGATTCAACCTGGGATGCTGTACATGATAGCTAAGTGTTCTACCCTATCAAGAGATTAATTTCAACTAGAGTAATACGAGCTTTCACAAAAATGTCAACAGAAGACTGTCATTGTCTTGACATTTTAGAACATAAACTTATACACTGAGTAACTACCCCAGTTCTTTTATTTTGAGACGAAGTCTGGCTAAATTGACTAGCTTCCTGCCTCAGCTTACCAAGGAGCTGTAAGATTACAGGCATGCACCTACACGCGTGTCTTAGCTTCCTTTTCTTTTCTTCTTTTGCCCACATTTTTATTAGTGCATACTGCTTATACAGACTAGCGGATTTCATTTTGGCAGATCTGTTTTGTTTGAGACAGGGTCTCACTGTGAAGTTCAAGTTAGTCTTGAATTCATCATGTAGCCTAAACTGTTCTCAAACTCATGGCAATTCTCCTGCCTTAGCCTTTCCACTGCTCCAATTACAGATGTGCACCATCACACCTGGTTTTCATTCTGGGAGATTTCGTACATGCACAATAACATGGCTTAACCATTTCCCATCCCCCCACACCTCCTGCCTCACCCTCCCTCACAGGTTCACACCAGGGGGTGGGTGTCAGTAAGGATAATGCATTTTGATCATATTCACACTCCTTATTAATCACCCTTACACCCCTCCCCTTCTTCCCTTCCTCTTGTCCAGGAATTGTCTCCCTTTAACTTTCTTGTCATTGTTTTTAGATTCTATGTACTAGAGAAAGCGTGTGATATTTCTCTTTCTAGGTCTAGCTTACCTTACCATTATGATCTCCAGATTCCTTCATTTTCCTACAAATGACAAAATTTGGCGTTTTTTATGCTGAGTAATATTCCAGTGTATATACGTATCGTACTTTCTTTATCCACTCCTCTGCTGAGGGGCACACAGGCTGGTTCCGTACCTCAGCTACTCTTTGCTGCACCACAGTAAACACGGTACGCAGGTATCCCTACAGTGTGCTGACTTTCATTCCTGCAGGTATCTACCAAGGAGTGGTATGGCTACAACAAATAGTAGCTCTATTTTGAGTTTTTTGAAACACCTCCATATTGATTTCTATAGTAGCTAATCTAATTTAGATTTTTGCCAGCAGTATGGAAGAGCTCCTTCGGGCTGGAGGTACAGCTCAGTGGGCTAAGTGCTTGCCGCCGAGCACTAGGGCCCTGAGTTCGATCCCCGGTCCCGGAAAAAAAAAAAAAAAAAAAAAAAAAGGAAGAGCTCCTTTACCCCGTGCACCATCACCAGAATATTTACTGTTTTCTGTATTCCTTCCTGGTGACAGCCATTCTGACTGGGGTGAGATGGGATCTCAACATAGTTTTGATCTGTATTTCACTAATGGTTGAAGATGTTGAATACCTTTTCACAAACTTGCTGGCCATTTGTACCTCTTCTTTTGAGACGTATCCATTGAGTTCTTTTACTTATTTATTGGCTGTTCATTATTTGATTTTTTTTTTAGCTCTTTATGTATTTTAATTATTAATCTACTATTGGAAGCACAGCTGGAAAAGATTCTCAGGTTCTGACCCAGCCCAAAGCACCACAGAAAATAATCCTTAGATACTTTACATTCTTATTTTATCCCTCTATGAAATTTAGTACTTTTAATTCACTGGCTATATATTAATTCTGAACTGTTTTTCCTATTTTGTATGTTGTGCTACATTCTTGAATTTCATTTTTTTGTTTTGTTTTGTTTTGTTTTTGAGACAAGTTCTCTCTATGTAATTCAGACTGACCTTAAACTGACTCTGCGGCGCAGGCTGGCCTCAAACTCATGGCAATTCTCTTGCTTCAGTCTCCCGAGTGCTTGGATTACAGGAATATGCCACCATACCCGGGATTCCTTGAAGAATTTCTTAGCCTGGTCCCCCAGCATAATCATTTCTTCAGTTAACTTCATTTTGCTATTCAACCTGCCTACTCGGTGTTTTTTTTAAAAAAAAATCTTGACTATTAATTCCAAAATCTCTGGTTCTTCTTAATAGCCTGCCACTGTGCTATGGACTAATAAACTCTCTCATTTTTTAATAAAATGTTCTGTTTGCTTTTTCAACTGTTTCTTCTAATGTTGGTGAAAAAGAATGTGGTAGTTCTGTTAAATATATATATGTATGTCCTACATAGATAGATAGGTAGATAGGTAGATAGATATAGTCCTAGCTACTCAGGAGGCTGAGGCAGGAGGAACACATGAGCTCAGGAGTTCAAGAGCCGCCTAGACAACATACCAAGATTCTGACATGTAAAAGAAAAAAGAGATACTCAAGTAAAAAATGAAACAGCAGAAAAATATATTTATGTTGGAGCAGAGATAGGTTCAAAATTGAATACAAATCTAAATGGATGGAAAAACTAGGATAGAAGGATGACCAAAAAGCAACGAGCAACTGGAACAGGAGTGAAGAGATGCCTTCATTTTAATTCTACACACTCAAGATGTTCAAACTTGTATTTTCAAACAAAACTTATTTATCTATCATTCATACATATTTTAAATGAAACACATATACAGATTTGCTTTCATACTTTATATTGCTTCAATCAGTGAAAAATTTCAGTAACTTTAATATTTACTAATTATGATTTGAAAAGGAGGAAATCTATCAAAATGCTACATGAAGGCTTTCAAATTTTTTCTTTTTGTAACTGTCTTTGCAAGTACAAACACAAATACAGTATTCTCAAAATTTATCATCTCTTCACTGTAAGAAAACAACCCTACTTGCTTTCTCCAAAATGGAAGATTTTTGCTTTTAGCAATGGCAGAAGTGTATTTATACTAATTTTGTATCACATGAAAAAGCTGGACAAAATACAGAATAAAGTGCCTGCTTAGGATACCAAAAAGTAAGAAAAGTAATAAGGACTTGAAGAGCCAAGAACTCAGAGCAAAGAAAATTCCAGAGAGATATTTTCCTCCAGACACACTACTTCAAAAGTATTAGGTAAAGCAAACAAAAAATAGATGACACAGTCTAAGACCCTCTAGAAATAAGAATAATTCAAAAACAGATGAGCTCCCCGCAAACTAAAGCCAGAGTCCAAACAGTTCAATTCTTAACTGAGTTACATTCTGCTCAGACCTTGTGGAAGACAATATGATCAGAGCCTCAGATTGTTCCCATTATTCATAAATAATCTTTAATAATTCAACCAAAATACTCATGAAAAGAGCTACAAATGACACAAAATCAACATTAAAAAACTAAAAAAGATTAATCAGATATCCACATTAGTTATCTGACACACACCTCAAAGTGAGACAAAAATGTTCAAGAACTTAGAAAGCCAGGCATGCCAGCACACCCCCATAACCCCGGTCTTAGAAGGCTAAGGCAAAAAAAGGTCACACCTGACCTGAGAAAGACCTTCCCAATAGAACATGCTGCCCTCTACCAACAACAGGAATCTGTGCTGCCCTCAGCAAGTAAGAGACAGCCATAAAGAAACAGGACAGGGCCTGCAGTCTTCCTGACAGCCGAAGACCCAGCTCGACATGCACACCTGTGCTGATCACCCTCGCAGCTCTGACCTCAAGCAGTCCATCCAGATTCCTTGGGACTGACCCCCGGGCCCCAACCCCAGACCCTATGTATGCTTGGCCTCCCCTTCAGATATTCACTAACATTCTGATTGCAGCCCGCCTATATGCAGACAGGATTAAATCTAGTCTTTCCCACCATCTCAATCTCAAGGTCTTTCCTCACATGCCATTAATTAACAGAAAGATCAAGCCCAGCCTAGGCAAGTTAGTTGAGACCCTGCTCAAAATAAAAAGTAAAATAAAAAGATCTGGAGATGTAGCTCAGTGAAGGCTCTGGGTTCAATCCCCAGAACAAAAAAAAAAAAAAAAAAAAAAAAAAAAAAAAAAAAAAAAAAAAAAAAAAAAAAAAAAAAAAAAAAAAAAAAAAAAAAAAAAAAAAAAAAAAAAAAAAAAAAAAAAAAAAAAAAAAAAAAAAAAAAAAAAAAAAAAAAAAAAAAAAAAAAAAAAAAAAAAAAAAAAGAACCTAAATGACAAAATGAAGAATTGCAGAAGAAAACTGAACATCATTTTTTAAAATCAAAAGTAAAATTAATTATTGGACAAGTTTTAACAGCAGCTCAGACAAGCAAATGAGAACATTAGCAAACTCAAAGGTAGGCAGAAGAAAATATTCAAACTAAAAAATGAAAAAAACAAAAGGATGGAAAACATAAAGATGAGCATAAGATACAGTTTAAGAAAAAGTCTATTTCATTCAATGGAGTTCCCGGAGAATAAAGAATTTAAAACAATACTTGAAAAGAACCAATTGTCTAATTTAAAAAAAAAAAAAAAATCCAGCCAAAGACTGTTAAATCCCTAGAAATCCCCTACAATCCCTTCAACCAAGTTGGATGAATACAAACAAAACCACAAGTACAAATATCACGGTAAAACATGAAAATCGAAACAGAAAGAAACCTTCATAGAGGAAGTATGACTGCTGATTTCTCAACAGCAACGCACTACAGAATGGTATCTTCAAAGTGCTAAGAAAAAATAACTGCCAAGCATTCATATTTTTGTACTCAGATGAAATAGTTTTCAAAAGGATGTCAAAAAAAAATTTTTTTTCACACAAATATTAACTGAAGATGTCACAACTGACCCACACTAAAGAAATACCAAGGGAACTCTTAGGGAGACAAAAAAACTATCCCTAGATGGAACTACAATTTTCATAAAAGAAGAGTACCAGAAAAAGTAAATATGTGGTCAGATAATGTAGAAACAATCTCTGGCGAACTTCATGATATACACAGAACAGAAATATACAATACCGAAAAAGGGAGTAAGAGGTAAACAAAACCAAAGCTTTTAAGACTTTTGTATTGTCTAAAAAGTGACAAGCGCAGGGTCCTGAGTTCGATCCCCAGTACCGCAAAAAAAAAAAAAAAATCAAAGGAATGTCTAAAAAGTGGTAAAATACTACTATATACTAGCCTTTAATAAGTCAAAAGGTATACACTGAATTGGTGGGCAATTATTAAAAATGAATAATAGAATGCATAATCAACACTACTGAAATGATAGAATAAACACAATGCTTTTTAAAGAAGGCAAGAAAGGAGATAAAAAGAAGCCATAAGAGGAACACAAAAACGAGACAATTTAGGCCAGGATGGTGCACACATGGCCATAACACCAGCACTCTGAGACGGTGTCAAGGATTGGAAGGTTGGGCCCAGTCTGGGCAATTTAGCAAAACAGTGAGCCCCTATCTCAAAATTTAAAAAAAGAGATGAAGATATAGCTCAGTGTGTGGGTCCCAGGTTCAATTCCTCCAAAAAAAAATAGATCTGACTTTCAGTACACTAAAAGTACATGGACCGAACAACAGCACAAAAGCTACTGATTATATAAACACAACCCAGCAATAGGACAGAGATATACCTTTAAAACTTCAAACACTGAAAGGACAAGAAATAGTTCATGTAAACACAATACAAAACAAAGTCTGCACAACCTGATGTTAGTAGTAGATATTTCACGATAATAAGAAAACTACAAAGATAAAAGAATCATATATGAATGTATGGGGGAAGTGCCAAGAGAGAACACGTCCATAATGTCAGCACTCTCTGAGACTGAGTGAAGAGGACTGAATCATGTATGATATGATATATATATACTTACACAATGAACAAGATATATATTTCATATGTGTATATATGTATGTATGTACCAAGTAATACCAATTCAAATTATAAAAAGCAAAACCTGACAGAACAACAAATAAAAACTGGTGAAACCACAATCACAATGAAGAATTTTTAAAACAGTAATAGACAAAACAGGAGAAACTAGACTTGGGATCTTATTTTAAAGGTCATATTTACTTCCCCTAAAGAAACATGCCTATCTTAGCTATTTTTCTCTTAATTCTACAGGAGTACATTTGTGACTACAGGAATTTAATGATACCTAATATAAAACATGTCATTTTTTAAGCCCTTTGCACTGACACAGGGAGAACCTTTAAATTTTCCAATTTTGTAAACTAGTAACTCTGCTTTAAACTCTTTTATAGAATCAGACATTATATAATTCTAAAAAATTAGCCATACGCTTATGATTAATGCTGGTTTTAAAAATATACTTGAAACCCAGTATGCCATTACATACCTGTAATCCCAGCACTCCAGAGGCTGAGGCAGGACTACCAAATTCAAGGCCTGCCTGGGCTACACAGTGAGGCCTTACCTCAAAATAACTGAATTCCCATAAAAAATTATACCATATGAGGGTAATCATGTCTACATTTGAAGCTATTTATTCCACCTTTCCTTAGAAAGTGATTCCTTCTTTAGCTGTGATTTAGTATTTTCAATATCCATAACCAGAATATAGTATAAGTTAAACTAAAGGAATAAATAACTCTTAAAATTATTTCTATATTTCAAATCAATTTACACTTTCCAGTGCCCTTGTGATCTTTAAAGTTGAAATGTGAAAATGTAATTTTTAAAAAATGTTTTTCAAATAAGGAACTTCAAAATAATCATTAAATGCTTTATAGGAGGCAGGCACGGCATTTCGCTCTTGCCTATGGACCACAGTCTACTAACAAATGCCCGAGTATCCGCTCCTCAGCCCTAATACAGTACACACCTTAATTACTAAGTTCATTAACAATTTCCTCTCCACGTGCCCTCAACTCTGCCTTTGGCCAGCCACAGTGCATGCACAAATGCAGCCAGTACTATTTCTCTACACTTCCACTAGCTCCCCATGAAAAGGAGTAACTCCTACTATTTTTGCTAAGTCTTTTATTTCGAGATTACCAAGGTTAACTAGAAAGGAAATGAGGAACACCTCAGTTCAACTTTGGAAAAAGTATGAAAATACCACCCATGGAAAGGAGGGTAGTACTTATCTGTAAAATCTCTTTAATTGTGTGGCAATTTTATAAAGTATTAGCAAAATTCTCATTAGATATTTATTTGGAATTCTAATACTTTGTAAAGAAATAATAAATTCTCAATTCAAATCTAAGAGTTCTTAGCTAGGTGTGGCAGCACATGCGTGTAACACTCAGGAGGCTGAGACAAGAGAATCATGAATTCACACCACCCTGGTTTCAAGCCAGCCATGGACTACATGGAGAAACCCTGCCTCAAAAGAGTTCTTTGGTTTACCTAGCAAAGTGTAACTACAATGACTTTTAGTAACTGCAGATGTTTGACTTAGAAAAGACAGACTCCAGGTTTTCAAAACTCTTTAGCCCTTACAAATTTAATTAAAGAACATGGCCAGCATCCCATTTTTCTAAATTCCAGTAAGCTTATGGATAGCAGATAAAGAATATTACAGTATTTTCAAACATTACCAGTTTTAACCGTTCTTTTCTCCTTTTGCCAAAGGAAGCACTTGACCCAGGCTCTGATTCCTTTTTTACATCCTCATCCTCATCCTCATCTTCATCATCCTCAAAACACCAATCTGGCAATACAGGTGGTGGTGGTGCTTCCTCTATATCACCATAACGACGAAAAAGTTCCTTCAAATAATCACCCTTATAGATTCCTGGTGGTCTGGCTTGGGCAAAAGTAGCAACTGCTGCTTCAATACTATGGAAAAAAACACCATGCAATTTCCTCACTATTCTCTATTTATACATACTTATCAAAACTCACTTATATTCACATCATTATATAATGTATAATACAGGTTTATAAAATGGAAAGCTATAATCTTCACCCTAAAGACAATCAACTGTTAAAGGACAAATACATTCTGAAGCAGTTTTAATATAAGAGGTACTAAATGTATAATTCCTCAACTCTAAGAGTACACTACTTTGAGTACACATCAGGGATCCAGGTAGGATCACTGAAGAAGAATTTAAAGTCTTGATGCTTAAGGTCTGACTCTAAGAAAAAAAAGAGCAGTCAAAGAAATTTGAATAGCAGTGTGAGCAAGATTAAAAGCATGTTGGTTTTCAGAAATGTCCAACAGGCCCAGGCACTAAATATACAGATCATGAGAGAGAAGTAAGCACAGGCTGAGTGTGCACTGGAGTAGACTGTTGTGTAGAGCATCTGAATGACAGCTAGGAAGTCCATGCAGTATACCCACTGAGGGTGTATATAACGCAAAGGGTAAAACCAGATGTGTACTTTGGCTGAGTATATTCAGAAAAACCACTTTTGTGTGAAAGGCTTTGGGACATAAACAATGACCTCAATTAGTCAATGAGAAAATTCAACTAGTAATATCTCACTCTCTTAGGAACTCTCTTAGAAACCTTAGATAACTAAGGTTCTAATCTCTCAGGATCTAAAAACATACTTCACAAATAGTAAGTGTTCAATAAAAACATGCTGACTGGCTTAAGGGGAGTAAATTGTCCCTAAAATACTTCCTTTATATAGCATTCTAAACTGCTCCTAACATTCAATAGCTATAGAAAAGCCAGCTACAGAAAAGCAAAGTTAAGCTGGGCGTGGCAGTGCACGCCTGTGATCCCAGTACTAGGGAAGCTGAAGCGGGAGGATTGCAGAGAGTTGAAGGCAAGCCTGGGCTAGTGAATTTATGGCCAGCCTGGACTACACGGTGAGACCCTGCCTCAGAAAAATTAATAAAATACTAGTTAAAAGGAAAAGAACAATACTAATTTCCAAAGCTGAACACAGCACCAAATATTGAAAGTACTGTTTCTGATAATCCTGCAAAAAAGTTATATACACACATATATACATGTACACACATATATGTATGATATATATATACTATATAAACATAAAAGCACAGTCTATGGGATTCATAGCACTCAACTAAAGTGCTAGTCTAAAACAACCAGGTAACAGTACCTAAAGGCTAACCAGACCCAGAAAGAAAACCATTTTAAATTATGAGTTCAAAAACCATGGCAATATAGGTAGCACAGGGGAAATCAGGAGTAAAAATGACCAACATATGCCATGTGTAACAATTCCCCGAAATGAAATAAATGTAATTAGTATGTATCTCAAACATGCTGACAACAAAAAAATTGTTCTGAAACCTAAAATGCTACAATTAAAATAACAATCAGATAACAATAAACAATAATCAACTATTAAATACATCTTCTGCCATTGTAGCAAGATACAAATACCTCCAATCCATTTTCTCCACCAAAAAGGCACATATGAGGAAACCAGTGCGATTGAAACCATGGGTACAATGAACACCTAGAAAATGAAAGTTTGGGGTTAAATTTAATCACTTCAGAGGCCACACTTTCCTTTAAAATTTCAATTTGTCATCAAAACATTTCAATAATTTTGTAAAATTACATTGCACATTTCTAATTAAAATTTTTATAATGTTCTTATAACTTAATAATTTGTTCATTTAAATTGCTTAGAATCTAGTCTATAACCTTAGCTAAAAGTTTGAATGTAACGTAAAGGTTTATTCACTTAAAAACTCTTTCATCTAATGTTTCTCAAAAAATTATGAGTATTTTAAATAAGGAAATTATTTTCATCAAAAAAAGACACACAGATATATTTGTCACTCTAATTCACAAACTTGGAATAAACTTTTCCAAGTCCTCCCCATGATCAATGGCAAACACTTGAGATAGATCATATTTCTTGTAAAAAGAAATCCAGAAACTATAGTAGAGCAAAGAACAACTGAAGAAATTTATGACCACCAAACCAGCTCCACAGAATACACTGAAAGACAGATAATGAAGACCACAAAGGCAGGAACCAACAGAAAGAAGCCACAAGGCAGGCAAGCAGTTGAAGAGATCAGAAAGACAGGGAACAAACACCAAGGACAAATTAAAAAGTATATATAATTAAATGACAATGTCAACACAACACACTGAAACTTAGGTGATGAAAGTCCTAAGAGGGCAATTTATAGCGATGAACTCACACCAGGAAAACAGAATGAGCTCAAATAAAAAACCGAATGTTGAACCTCAAACTTCTAGAAAAACAACAAATCAAGCCCAAAGCTCATACAAGGAAGGAAATTAATACAGATAAGAGCAGAAAGTAGCCCAATAGAGACTAAGCAAATAATACAATCAATGAATCAAAAAGTTGGTTCTTTGAAAGAATAAATAAAATTGATAAACCAGAAGCCAACCTTATCAAAAAGAGGAAAGAAAAAACACAAACTCAAGCAATTAGGAATCTAAAGGGGGGAATCACAACAGATCCCACAGAAATCCAGGAGATCATCAATAGCTACTATGAAAACCTATACTCAGTCCAGGGATATAGCTCAGTGGCATCAAGAAGATTGCACATCATAACCAACTAGGATTCATACCAGGATTCAGCGGTGGCTCAACATACCCCAATCAATAAATGTAATACACCATATTAACAAAACCAAAGACAAAAATCACATGATCATCTCAACAGGTGTAGAAAAAGCAGTTGACAAAGTACAATATCTATTCATGATAAAAACCCTACAGAAAATTGGAATAGTTGGTCTTTACTTCAATCTTATAAAAGCCATCTATAATACATATCATTTTAAATGCTCAAAAACCAAAAGCTTTCACTCTAAAATCAAGAACGAGACAAGGATACCCATTATTACCACTGCTACTCAATACAATTCTGGAAACATCAGCTAGAGAATTAGACAAGAGGGAAAAAAAAGGAATAAAGATAAGAAAGAAAGAAGTTAAATTATCACTATTTGCAGATGACATGATACTCTACACAGAAGACCCCAAAAACTTGTAGATTTAATATACAAATTAAGTAGTGTAGTGGGACACAAAGTCAACACTCAAAAGAAAACAGCATTCCTGTACACAAGCAACAAAGTCCCAGAGAGAGAAATTAGAGAAACCACACCCTTCATGATAACATTTAAAAAAAAAAAAATACTTAGGAATAGATCTAACAAAGGATGGAAAACAACTGCAAAATCAAAATTACAGTAAAATTACTCTAAAATATGAGATTAAAGAGGGTATCAGAAAATGAAAATTTATCCCATGCTCTTGTATAGGAAAAAGCAACATAGTAAAAATTGCCACACTTCCAAAACTGCTATACAGAGCTAATGTGATCCCAATCAAAACACCATTAACATATCTCACAGATCTAGAGAAAATACTCCTAAAATTGATTTGGAACCAGAAAAGATCTAGAATAGCAAAAGCAATTCTGGGCAAAAAAGACAAGTCTGGGGGACATCAAAATCCCAGACCTAAAATTATACTACAAAGCTACTATGATAAAATCATCATCGTAAAGACAAAAAAAAGAGCAGTCAAACAGAATAGAAGATGCAGATGCATCCCCAAACATACTCAGTCACCTTCTTTGACAAAGAGGCTGAATATGTTCACTGGAAGAAAGATAAGTCTCTTTAATAAATGATGCTGGAAAAACTGGCTCTCCACATGCCGAAAACTAAAATTAGACCCATGTTTATCACCATGCACTAAAGTCAAAATGGATCTAAGGAGGGATCCGGGGAAGATGGCGACCAGGTGAGCAGCAAGGGAGCGAACCTCCTTAATAAACACCACCAGCTCGAGACAGACTTGGCGAGCATGAATGCCGGGACCTCGGCTGGGAAGTTTAAACTGGGCGTATTTCTCTGAGATGCCGGGGGAGATGTGGTAGGGCGGACCAGGCTGCCGGGGCGAGACGTGGGAAAGCCC
>PVLD010020939.1:0-32624 GCA_004027595.1 Dinomys branickii | reverse complement strand
CTTCTCCTTCTTCTTCCTCTTCCTCTCCAGATCTTGTTCTGGCTCTTGCTGTCTTGCTCTGTATTTATTTATAGCATGTGACACACTGAGGGGCCCCTACTTCTGGGGACAAGTCCCAGCCCTCTGCTGGGGCCTTGCCTTTGCCAGCTCCTCAGAAATGTCAAGTTCAAGACACGCTACAGAGAGGAAAGCCCCATCCTGCCTTGGGTCCAGGTGGGAGTTGTTGGAAGAGGAGATTTCCAAGGCAATCAGCCGATCCATTTTTTATGTACTATTAAAGAAATGGGAAGAGGGGACTGCTAAAAGGACCTTTTCAAAGAAATATTTCCTAGCTTAAAATGTTAAAAGGCTGAATCATAAAATCCTTTCATGAAACACTCTGCATAATGTTTTTTTCTCCCAAACCTTGCTCACCTGAGGTTAATGGTGAGTAATAACGCTGACATTTCCTGAGTGCTTGCTACAAGCGCTCTGTGCTGGGTCCTTTATATGATTATTTCATCACCATAATGACTTTAGGGGACAGGTGGTGTTATTGCTGGCCCCATTTGTAGATGGGGATGTGGGAGCCCAAAAAGCTTAAATGACCTGCCGTAAATAACCAGGTTCCAGACTGGCAATACTGAGAGGTAAACACGGGGGGATCACTAGATGAGGCGCAGAAAAATCCAGGACTCCTCTCATATGAGCAGCTTATCCTAAAAAATTATTTGTTATTCATATGAAGTTCAACTTTAACATAGCCTATTTTATCTGAAACTTTGAACTCAAGCAGCTTGAATCCAGAATCCTCACTTTAAGTCATTCTGCCAATGGTTCGCAAAGTGGGGTCCAGGCACCAGAGGTATTGGCATTGCCTGGGGAATTGTGGGAAATGCAAATTCTCAGGCTCCTGCTCGGACTTTCTGAATAGAAGCTCTACAGGTGGGGCTTCACAGTGCGAGTTTCAGCAAGCCTCCTGGGCATGCTCTGGTTTGGGCATCAGGACAGAATGTCACCCTATCCATTATGTTATTCTAAGGTCAGTAGTGACAGTAAATCTTAAAATCAGGTCCTGAATGCTCTCTCAGTCTATCACTCCGTCTCTCTGCCTCTCTGTCTCTCTCTCTCTCTGTCTCTCTACTCTAGAGATGGAACCCAGGGCCTCACATACACTAGGACATGCGAGGGAAGTGCTGTATCACTGAGCTGCATCCTCGGCTCTTTGTACTTTTTTATTTTGAGATGGCTTTCACTGAATTGCCCAGGCTGCCTCAAACTCTCAATCCTCCTGCTTCAGCTTCCTGAGTAGCTGGGATGAAGGGCAAACACCACTACACTGGGTTTCTTTTTCTTTCTTTCTTTGCACAATTAAGGCTTACATAATCAACTTACAATTCTCAGTGCCGCCACTAACAATATACTTCACTCAAAGCTCAACTTACGATTTTGGCAAAGTGAAGTCCTGATGCCCCCAGGTAATGCTGGATGCCAACAGCTGACACAGCCAGCTGCTGGTTGCCACCCAGTGCCAGCTTGTGCCACACACTGTAAGTCAACTCAACTAGTTGTTAGTCTCTGCTGTGGTCTTCAGTGGTTACTGTCCTCTGGGATTCTTCAATGTTAACAGCTCTGTTTATATATCTTACTTTGTAAACAACAAACCTGTCTAGATAGATTTCTCATGTAGATTTGTAGGACTTTTAGAGTCCATTCTACCTGATAAATAAATCACAAGCAAATTTACAGGAACGCCAAAACCAGGCTTTATTCTAACAGGACCTTGCTATAGCAGAGAGATCATTACATGGAAAGGAGTCCTGTAGACTAAAGGCCCAAGAATTAGCTGGGAAACGCTCCTAATGTAGTGACTTTCAGGCCTGTTTCAGTGAGCGTGAGGGCTAAAAGCTTGCTATGAATGCTGGGTATGGAAATAATGGCCCCAGGTCCCTTCCTTCCTGATCTTAGCCACTCTTGGGTGCCCTCTTCCTTCTTCAAAACTGCCACACTATTGTCTGGAGTCAGGGAGGGAATCACACTGCCTGGCTGCACTCATGTTGGAGTGGGAAATGGCAGCTTGAGAACCAGGGAGGATGCCACCACAGAACCAGGGAGAGCAGCGGAGCGAACTGTCTCAGGTCATTATGGGGAAGGGGGGGGGAATATGGTGCGGGGGGGGCGTGGATCCCAGAGGCTGTGTCAGCCGTTGGCATCCGGCATTACCTGGTGGCATCAGGACTTCACTTTGCCAAAATCACGCAGCAAAGGGGAGGGGCACACTGGCCACAGGCCACCTCCTGTACCCTCTCCAGCCAGGAGAGAAAAATAAGTCAGGGGCTTCTCATGAGCCTCAGAATCATCCCCAAGTTGTCTGCTGCTGTCTTGTGGCCCTTTACTTATCCACTCATGCATACGCTCATTGAGTGCATAAAATTTTATTAAATGCCGTGATGATTAGTTTTATATGTCAGCATGATTGGACTAAAGGGTGCCCAGATAGCTGCTCAAACATCATTCCCAGACATGTCTGTGAGCACGTCTCTAGAAGAGATTATATTTGAATCAGTGGGCAGGATAGAGCAGACCCACCTTCACCAATGTTAGTGAGCATCACCTAGTCCATTAGTAGTGGCCCAAATCAAACAAAAATATAGAGGTAAGGCAAACATGTTCTCTCTGCTTGAAGTAGGACGTTCCTCTTCTCCTGCCCTCAGATAATAGGCTCCTGGCTCTTGGCCTTTTGATTTAGCTGAGTGTTCACCACACTCCTTTCTCTGGTTACTGGGTCTCTCATGGCTTGGACTGGAACCGCCCCTACTCACACTTTCCTAGTTCTTCTGCTTGCAAGTATGTCAGGTCATGAAAGTTCTCAGCTACCTAGCCATGTTAGTCAACCTCACACCATGAATTACTATTTGCTTCTATTTTTCAATTTTCTCTATTTATTTGGAGAACTCCAATTCATATACTGCCCCCATAGGGCAGGCATGTGCCAAGTACTGAGCATGGCTTCTGTTGCATTAAAGTCTTTGTGTTTAATATACTTCTTCCCCGCACTGGGTAAGAGTACCTGGAGAAGGAAACATGGGAAGAAGTACTTTTTAATACCCGAGGCTCTCATTCCCAGCCCAGTGTCAGAAAAACTGTAATAGAATTGAATGGGGGAAAATGTGAGAAGAATTCTCACACACTTCTCATTTTTATTTCTGAGTGCTCTAGGCCTGAGAAAGCTGCTTGTCCTCCCCATTCCCTAAAGGAACAGCATGAAAGTGGCCTTGTGAATTCTCCTCGATATGTCCTACAATTCAGTCATCCCTCAGCACTGATGTTGATTAGGTGGTAAAGTAGAGGAAGGGATTCAAGCGTCACTGCCAGAAACACGCCGGCTTTGCTTCCGGTCTCTCAAAACCACCAGGTCACTTCCTGCCCACTTAGCAAGGGCAGAAAATTGGGAAATGTAACTGAAGATGGCATTTTTACAGCCACAACACAGACACAAACACATACATCACAAGTGCGTGTGCACACACAATGCCTTTAGTTTTGCAGTTTGCCAAGGGCCAATCACAAGCTTTTGGTCAAGAAAAATATTCTAGAAAATAGTCAAAATCGCTCCTACAAAGAAACACATTTGTCATGTACCAGGGCTGTCAGACAAGCTGGCAAAGCACAGGCTAGAAGCTGCCAACAGCCAGGATGGGAGCCAGCAGTCTGCATCACTAGACTAAGGAAAGTGTGTAAGCCACAAAGGCATAGGGAGAAGGACCTCCAGCCTGGAATGTTCCTCACATCCCACCCTTCAGGTCTCATCTAAATGTCACTTAGGAAACCAGGTCATACCTCAGCCTTAGCTCGCACATGTCTCCTTCCTGAAAGTTGTCATGGTCAGAACTGTCTCAGTTGTACAATAACTTGTTGCACACCTGCCCAATAGAACATGAGTGCCATCAGGGTAAGACCCCGCCCTCTTTACTCACTGGATCATTCCCAGACTCCAGTACACTGTGTGACACAAAATAAATGCTCAATCAATATTCATGGAATTAAACAATTGAATAAATGCAGTAAACCACACACTAGGTGTGTGACTTTGGGCAAGTTTTTCAATTTCCTTAAGCCTTGGTTTTCTTGTTTACATGATGGGGTTAAAAATAGTAACTTCTGCTGCAGTAAAAGATACATGACAATATAATACATGTCAGATGTCAGTCTTTGGTAATTATTTAATAAAAACATACAAAATGCAATTAATGTGTAGTAATAAGATAGAATGTAAATTTTAAGTGTTACATATAAAAAATAAAAAGGATAATAATATACAACTATTATTAAGAAAATGTGAAAAGAAACATTTCAGAAAAAACAAAAGATACTTGTCTTTTAGGGTCTTTGTTCCATAGCGTGAGATATGTCTCAAAGATAAGCACAGCAACTTGCATACAGTTGGTGTTTGATAAACATTAGCTGCTGCCACCATTAGACATAACTCCCATCCAAGGGCCAGAAGCAAGAACTAGCACCAAGAACTTCACCTGAGACGTAGTAAGAGCTCAATCAATCTACATGAAATAAGTACAGTGCATTCTATAGTTAATCCCACATTGTCAATATTCTTATCTTCATCCTGCTTTACAAAAGAAGGCCCCGAGCATTAAAAAAAATTGAAATCTGCCCAAATCACAGGGATTTGGCAAGTGGTAGATTCAGAATTTAAGCCGGTTTGCTTAAGTATGACATGAGAGCACCACCCACACCTTTAATCCATTCTAAACCTGTTTGCTTATCTGAAAAATAAAGCAACAAACTAGCAAGCAGATTGAGAACCCCTGCCTCCTTGGTCACAGAGAAGCCCCACAGAGCAACCGTTCCACGAGAACAGTAGACGAAATCTTCCCAAAGCCCTTTGCCTGGAGCATGCGCAGTTGGGAGAACTGTTTACATTTTAAATGTTCATTTTCACGGCATGACTGGAGTTGGGCTCAGCACAGCTTGGGTTTCCTCCCATGCTTTAAGACCAAATCATCGCCAGTGGGCTGAAAGTCGGGGGCGAGAAGAAACTCTGATGGGCTCCATCTTTATTTTTAGGTGCTGCCGGCGCTTGATTGAGACAAACACAGTCTCCAATCCTGTTTCCTTGAGCAGCTTAACAGCCTCTTAGTGCTTTAATTCGCCACCACCTTGTTCCTAAGTACTCGACTTTGCCTTCACAGATGTGAGATGTGTTCTGTGCACCCGTCATTGGGCATGGTGCTGTCTTGATTTCCCGGGGTCCCTCTGCTTCATTTACTCCATTTTTCTCTCGCATCCCCCAAACTGAGCAAACTCAAACCAGAAATGTTTCCCATCCAGGACGTAATTAAATCTTTTAGCCTGTATTTTGAATCAACACAGTGCTTCATGACTCTCCGAGTCTGTGTGCCGGTTGCTATTTGTGATTGACATTCACGTACTGCTATCGAAATTAGTAACCATCAGTCAAGCAGAAAGTTATTATCAAAGAGCAATAAACAAACCCTAGCTCCAAGTGGAATTGAGGTTTTTCAATAATGGATGTCTGAGTAATTTAACTAAGTGCCAGACTCAGCCTAGCCGAGGTTGGTTTTTTCATACATAAGCAAACAGAAATCTGGAAAGTTACAGGAATGCTGCAAGCAAATTAATCTTTGGATAAAAATTTAACCTGTGGAAGTCAACAAAATCCTCTAAATTGTTTGAAACTATATGTTTGTTCTATTTATTTCAACCTGTATCATGGAATGTTCTGTGCCAGAAACTTAACTTAAGCTTATGATGGAGGAAAAATGGTTAAGAAGAAGAGAGAAGCTATCCATTTATTCTATTTAGCAATTTCTAAAATTATCACCCTTATTGTACTATCCTAGGAAATGCCTTTTTTTCATTATAATATGCCTCTTGGCCTCTGTCCATTTTTACTATGTATATTTGCGGCAGACAAAAACGTAAGATTTCCCCTTAGAGAAATGTATCATTTGGGGGAATGCAATGACTGAAGTTTGAATATTATTAGATGTTCAGCCCAGCATGCACTGGGGCAGGTATTCTCCATGGACAATGGTGGGTTTTTTGCTCATAATTTTACAAATATATCAGCTCTTTTCTTAAGGGATTAAGAACAGAAAGAAGCTAAAATTATTTGTCCAATGAGGCTCAGAAAATCAACAGGGAAATATTCTCAAGATCACATTATAAGGGCAGGACATAGTGTAACAGTAGAACTTGATTATAATCAGAATTCAGGACTTATGCTTCTTAAAATGTAAGAACAGAGCACGGGGATTGGGATATATCACAGGGCAGAGAGTCCCACAGGAGCTTTAGTACCAGGCATCTGAGTTGAAGCTAAGCTCTTTCTTTTGCTGGTTTTGTTGGAAGAAATTACTTAACTTTTTCCCCTGGTTTCCCAGCTGGGAAGTGGGCATAATCCCTAGTCCTAACTCAAAGGATTAATGCAAAGATTTTATGGGATAATGCATACAATGTGCTTTCCCTAGCACCTAGCACATACGTGTTGCTAACATGATTATCGCAGGATAGTTGCATGTCATTGTTTTCATTCCATGACATAAACTGTTCCTGGAATGAGGACTTTAAGCCCCATAGCTTTCTTAGAATATTTTCAGCTCATTACAGAGGGTCTCCAAAAAGAGTGTTTTTATTACAGAACGGTAAGCATAATTCTGTGCAATGGAGGTAAGTGCAGAGGACTTTGAAAGGTATTTGTTTCCATATATAATTTTAATAACATACTGTTCTTACAAAAATAGTACATTGTCCTTGCTGACAAAAAGATACAGAATGATAAGCAGAGTGCTCCGCACAGATCCCCTAGGTGCCCTCTTACCAGGGCCTGCGCCTCTTTCTCCACATCAGTAAGCTTTGCCTTTCCTGGTCTGTGTCTGGCCTCAGAGCCCATCCACAGCCAACTCAAGCCATTTTATTCAGTGTCTAAAGTTTCTGCTCCCTCAGAGTGGCCTTTAACCAACGACTGCTGCATGAAGACTGTGAAGGTCTGGCTTCCCTGCTGGGTTAGAGAAAACACAGGACATCATTTATATCCCAGAATTTCTCTGCAGGATGAGTCTGAAATCATTCTCTGTAGGACCTGGCCTGAAACTGAAGCCTCACTTCCCTTCATTCCCTTTTCTCTCTTGTTTCCCTTGTCAGTTTCTTCTGGAACCGTGTCCTTAATAAATCTGCTGTCTACCAGGAGCCCCTAGAGAGTCACGTGAACCATAACTGCTATGAATGATGTCTACCTTCCGTGTGTGTGTGTGTGTGTGTGTGTGTGTGTGCTAGATGTTTTATGACATCCAAATCTAACAATTATGAAATTGTAAAGTACATAGCATAGGGTCTTTTACAATTTAAATACTTATCATTATCTTTTTTCATATCCACAAATACTCTTCAATAACACACTTCAAACAGCTACCTAGCATCACACTGTAGGGTTGCACTATAATTTAACCGATGTCATTCAAATTTTTTGTTGTTTATTGCTATGGTAACAATGCTAGATCAAACATCTTCACAGGAAAACGTTTGTATTAGTCCATTTGTTACCATTCTGAAGACACTTTCTGAGTTTAACAGTAGCCCATTTCCCAGGGTTATGATTCTTATCCCCAAATGGCCTCCAAAGAGATTGTGTTAAATCACACTCCTGCCAGTGCCAGCCTTGATCCTCACTCATCCCTATACTTCCTCCACGAGGAGGACGAGAGGGCAGTGGTCACCAGCTCTGAGGAGGCCTGATGCTTAAAAGAAACTTTGACTTTCAGAATGACTTGACTGCTACTTCCTTTGCATTAATTAATCTGTCTAACATATATTTAAAATTTCATCACTGGAAGTAAAATGACTTTTTCTGGAAGATTTGTGTTTTCTGATTTCAAAACTTACTATGAAGAAACAGAAATCAAAATAGTGTGAGCCTGGCTTAAACATATACATATTCATCAGTGCAATAGAATAGTCAGTTTAGAAATAAATCCACCCATACATGATCAAGGGATTTTTGGTGAGGGTACAAGTTCACTCAGTGGGGGAAAGGGAAGCCTTATCAACAAATGATGCTGGGAATATTGGAAATCTACATACAAAAAATAAAGTTGGGTCTCTATCCCATATATAAAAATTAAGACAAAGTCAATCAAAATGTGACATAAAATGGTTAACCTCTGTAAGGAAACATTAGGAGAAAGCTTTATGATGTTGGATTAGACAATGATATCCTAGATACAACAGACAACAAAAGAAAAAAATGTATCAATTATACTTCACCAAATGATAAATTTTTGTGCATCAAAACGTATCATCAAAAGTGAAAATACAACCCATAGGATGTGAAAAAATATTTACTTATCATATATCTGATAAGATATTAATGTCCAGAATATACAAAAAGCTCCTCTAGCACAACAAAACCCAAACAACTCAATTAAAAATAGGGAAATGATTTGATTAACCATTTTTAAGACATGCAGATGACCAATAAAGATATAAAAAGATGCTAACTATCATTAGTCATTAGTAAAATACAAATTAAAATCACAATGAGATACTATTTGGATGACTTATCCTATTTGGATACTTATCCTATTTGGATGACTACATTTAAAAAATGTGTTGTCCGGGCTGGGGAGATGGCTCAGCAGAATAAGTGCCTGCCTGGCAAACACAAGGTCCTGAGTTCAATTCCCGGTACCAAAAAATAAATTTTAAAAATGTGTTGGAGGTAATGTGGAAAAAATAGGAACCCTCATGTGTTGCTGATGGTAACACAGAATGGTATAGCCACTATGGAAAACAGTTAACATGTCCTCAAAAAATTAAACAGGATTATCAGATGATCCAGCATTTCTGTTTGTCAGTATATTGTATTCTCAAAAGACCTACCAGCCCAGATTCAGACTTGGACACCAATGTTCACGGCACCATTATTGCAATTGCTGAAAGATGAAAACAATCCAAATATCCATCAGCAGGTAAATGGATAAACAAAATGTGATATATATGTGAAATGCAATATCATTCAGTATAAAAAGCACAAAATTGTGATACATGCAATAAGACAGATGAACCTTGAAATCATTATGCTAAGTAAAAGAATCTAGACACATAGAGCTACCTAAACGTAGACATACGAGCTACCTAAATGAGGCAAATTTACAGAGACAGAAAGAATACCAGAAGATGAGAAAGAAAGGAAAGCAAAGTTATTATTTAATGGACATATAATTTCTATTGGAAAAGGTGAAAAAGTCCTGGAACTGGATATTGGTGATAATTGTACATTGTGAATGTATTTAATAGCATTAAATCATACACTTAAAATAGTTGAAATGATAAATTTTATTTTAATGCATTTTAAGACATGCAAAATAAATAATTTTTCCCCATGACTAGGAAAGAAGAGACAAACTTCCTGTCCTGTATTCAATGTGACAATTGGCAACAGTAAAGACAATTTCTTATTAAGAAGCTAGCAATATATATATATATATATATATATATATATATGTAATAGTTGATATATATCAATCATAGTTGATATATATATGTATGTATCAATCACAGTTGATATATACATCAGCTAAGAGCTGGAATTTGCATCTTGACAGCCTGGGTTCAAATTCCAGCTCATCTTCATTTGCTTTGTACATCTGGGCATGTGACAAAGGTCACTAAACAACTCACCTGAAATCATTTGTAAACTGGCAAGAATTGTAGCTCCTAACTCATGGTGCTCTCTGGGCATTAAATGAGATAAAGTGACTATCTGGCGTGAGGTTACAATGTATAAATTAAATATAACTGGTCATTGCTGTTGGTGTCATTATTACCGTCAAGTACTTAGGACAGTTTGATTTTTCTTGATTACTTATCTTGACTGCTTTCAGTACTGATAAGGAATAGGCTGTAGAAAATTAATCATGGGCCTTTCCAACTTTGATCCTTGTTCATTTAAAATAATGCTTTCTAATTGTAGAATTTATGGTGATACTGGCATTTTCTGATCACTCTCAAAAGCACCTGGGAACCATTAATGTGGCCCTTTTTAGTAGCAGTATCAATTTAACAAATTTAGAGAGAACAGTACTTGAAAGGAGAGAGAAACTCAGTAATGGATTGCCCCGGGTGTGACAAAGCATCTATAACAATGAGGAAGCTGAAATGCTCTGGCTGGAACCTATCTTCCAGGTTCATAGCTCACGCTGGTAAGTGAGCTCACACATGCTGACATCCACTCTGCAAATGCCAGCCGTGGCTGAGGAATGGTGTGCTTCTGACAGGCAGACTTCCGGCACAGCCCTTGCCTTCAGCTACCTGTGCAGCAGGACACAGAGTTGCACAGGACTCTACAAGCAGCTCAGCTCTTCCCTCTGACAATGAACTCCTTCCTGGTCACAGCTCAGAAGGTTGACTTTCTCAGGGCTTCTGTCATGGAGTCCAGCTTGGGAGGGGAAAGATCCTCCTCATCTTGGCAAGTCACTTAGCTGATAATCTGTGGTTTCTCCTGGAGTCAAAGTTCCCTTCCGCTGGGTGGTGAAGATTGAGTACATAGCCATATGTACTAAAGCAGGAAGTATGTTCTTACAAATTTAAGTATTGTGATTTTTTTTCTCAGTGGAAAGAGTATACTGTGTAATGGAAAACTACGGTGTATGTTTAAATTTTTAAAAAATTTGTAACAGTAAAAGACACATCGCCATCCCCCTCCCTTTGAGCACACTTATCCCATTGCTCTCTCCATTTTTTGATGCAGTTCTGGAAGTTGTCTTTTGTGAATGTCTTTGGCTACACTATAGTGTCTGCCTTGATGTCTTAAATCCATCCAAAATGTTTGCCTCTCATGGCTTTTGACTATGGGCAAGAGTCAGAAGTGACATGGTGGCAGCTGCAGTGAACAAGGTGGATGAGGACACACCATAATGTTTTTTACAAACCTGCCTCTCGGTTGGATAGCACTCAGCAGCAGTTTTCACCATATGATTAATCACATCTCATAAAGACACTCACAGAAGCAGTCTTCCAGAACTGCTTCACAAAGTGGCAAGAATAATGGGATGTGTGTTCATAGTAAGGCAATATATTTTTAAGTTTTAGAAAGAGAAAGCGGGGCAAGTGGAGAGATATTATTTAGTCAATAATTTAAGGAAATCTCCCAGAACTGAAAAGTGTGTATCTAACTTCAAAAGGCCAGCCGTATGACCAAGATACACTGAGGAGATACAGTGCCATGGAATTTCTCAAGTTTCCCAAGAGAAATCAGGCAGCCCAGGCAGAGTCAGAATGACTTCTGACTTCTCAGTGGAAATCTCAAGAGCTCGAAGACAGTAGTGTCTTCAAAACTGTGAAGAAAAGTGATGTGCAGCTCAGGGTTCCGTATCTAACATTGCTATACAAGATCATTGGTAATAATAGCAATATTACAAATCTTTTCTCAGTAACTTAGTAAAAGATTTCACTCAATTGAATTGAGGGAATAAAAAAAGAACGTAGAGCACATGAGCTGTGAGAAACAGGGCATCCACTGAAGAGGAGAAAGGGGCCCACTGAGCGTAAGAGTTGGCACCCCTGGCTCAGGAAGCAGAGAAGCAGGGTCAGGGTCTCAGGGGCCTTCCAGCTCCTGGAAGGTAAGTAAATTTGATAGTTTCCTACTGCAGATAGACGTCACCAGATAGACTTACAAAACTTGTGCAAATTGGAGATTGACCTAGTGACAAGAACATATAAAACTGAACATAATTTCAACAGACCAATCTTAACTTCATGGGAATAAAGTTGTATGGGAAAAATATCATGGAATATATGTTATATGATTCACTTATGAAAGTTATTTGGTCTGACCAGGAAACAGAAAAAGTCAAAATAGAATAATCAAAAGTCTCAGGAAGATGCAGAGACAGAAACTGTGGGTCTCACAGAGGGGAGGGGTCAAAGATGGCGGCAGGCTAAGCTGTCATTTGCTTTGGGGAAACGATGGTAACTGATATCTAAATATGAAAACTCAGTACATAATGGTATAAACATGTTATTTAGGCATCTGAAGATACCAAAACAATCAGCTGAAAAGGCCAACTGTGGTTATCTCTGGTGGAAGGAAATGAGAGAAAATGAGAAAAAGTAACTCACTTCTCCGTTTTCCTAAGAAGCTTTATAGAGCTCTGCCTAGGGAACAGGGAAGCAACCCCTGAGAGGCCTGTCTCTGTGGAACTATCTACTGGTGGGTGAGGCCTGCGTGGGGCTCTCTGCACTGTGCCTTTGAGACAGAGAAGGAGCTCGGGCCAGGGAAGCTGCACCTCCATCTTGGGATAAGTTTCATATTCAGGTAAGCTAGGGTCCCTAGAGTCCTTCAGGAAGCTGCCTGTGTAGCCTGTAGATCAGCACTTTTCATCTGACATCCAAAATGACAAAACATAGGAGTAAAATGCAGTCTTAGAACTCAACTCCACCCAGAACAAGTCCAGGAGACACTGACATAGGACAACTTGGAAGCCACATACCTGAAATCTCTGAAATGATCAATCTGAAGTAAAGAAACAACTCCTTCAGGCCACAGAAGAAATCAGATCAGAAATAATCTCTCAGGCAAAAAATGAAATGACAATAATAACGAAAGAAATGCTCCTCACATCCACAGAAGCACAAAAAAAATACATGAACATAAGCAACAGATTGAAACGTTACATGAAAAATTTAGGAATGAATTACAATGCATGAAACACACTCAGAGAGATTTCCAGAAAATCAAAACTTCCATTGAAAGCTTGCAAAACGACTTGAATGAAGGTGAAGATAGAACTTCAGATCTCCAAGACATCATGGCAGCTAGAAATCGTGAAAGAAAGGATCTCTTAAAATCAACAAGGATTCAGGAAAAATCAGCCCAACAGCTGCAAGACAAAGCAAAGAGAAATAATGTCCAAGTAACAGGAGTCAGTGAAACAGCAGCAGGCAACACAATGACATTAAAAGAATATTTGCAGAAATAATAGCAGAAAATTTCCCAAGCATGGAAAAAGATTCTGATGTGCAGGAAAATGATGCATATAGAACTCCACCTAGCCATAACTCAAATAAAACCACGCCCAGACATATAATAATCAAGATCTCAGATACCCAACAAAAGAACAGAATATTAAAAGCTGCTAGAGAAAAGCAACAGATCCCCTACAAAGGAAAGCCCATCAGAATCATGGCAGATTTCTCAACACAAACCATACAATCGAGAAGAGCTTGGAGTGACGTATTACAGGTCCTAAGACAAAACAGCTTCCAACAAAGATTGATGTATCATGCCAAACTAACCTTCAAATTCAATGCAGAAATAAAATATTTCTATGACAAAGAATAACTGAAGAACTTCAGGAGTGCCAAACCTCCTGTACAAAAAGTACTAAAAGGTATTCTAGACAGTGAAAAAAGAGACCACTATCTCAAAAACAATAATAGAAAGGAATCCTCAAGCAGAACAAGCAATTAAACCGATGGCAAAAATAGGAAACAAACAGCAAGTAAGTAGCATGACTACAATAAGCCAACATATATCAGTTATACCCATTAATGTAAATGACCTTAATTCACCAGTCAAAAGAAACAGACAGGCAGAGTGGATTAAGAAACAAAACCCTACAATATGCTGTATACAGGAAACATACTTTACTCAAAAGGAAATCCATAGACTGAAAGTCAAAGGACATAAAATAATTCTCCATGCAACAGGTCTCCAGAAAATATCATGGGTAGCTATTATGCTTGTAGACAACATGAACCTGAAACCAAAAACAATCAAAAGAGATACAGAAGGTTACTACACACTAGTTAGCGGAAAACTGCAAAAGGAAGAGATAGAAATCCTAAACATGTGTACAACAAATATAGGAACACTAAACTACATAAGTCAAATCTTAACAGACATGAAAAACCAAATAATGAATAACACTATTGTAATAGGGGAACTAAACACCCCTTTCATACAAAGAGACAAGTCAACTAGACAAAAAATCAGCAAATAACAGACCTGAACCAAATCTGTGAACAAAGGACTTAGTAGATGTACACAGAGTGTTGCACGCCACAACATCAGAATACACATTTTTCTCAGCTGCGTAGACCATATTCTAGCCCATAGAGCATACCTACCTAAATGCAAAACAATTGAAATTATTCCATGCATATTATCTGACCACAGTGCAATGAAATTGGAAATTAATAACAAAGGGAACTCCAAAAACTCCATAAATACTTAGAAATTAGACAACAAACTCCTTAACAACCAATGGGTCACAGAAGAAATTAAAGAAATTTGAAAATACCTACAAACAAATGAAAATGCAAATAAACCTACCGGAATCTGTGGGATGCAGTGAAAGCAGTCCTCAGAGGGAAATTTATAGCGGTGAACTCACACATAAGGAAAACACAGAGAGAACAAATAAATAGCCTCAGGCTGCACCTGCAACATTTAGAAAGAGAATGAGTGAAGCCCAAAGCCCAAGGAAGGGAGGAGATTATAAAGATCAGGGCAGAAATTAATACAATTGAGACAAACAAAACACTACAAAAATCAGTGAATCAAAGGGTTGGTTCTTTGAAAGAACAAATAAAATTGATAAACCCCTAGCCAACTCTGTCACAAAAGGAAAGGAAAGAACTAAAATTCATGCAATGAGGAATGAAAAGGATGAAATCACTACAGATCCTACAGAAATTAAAAAGATCATTAAAACCTACTTTGAAAAGCTTTACTCCCATAGGATAGAAAACTCAGAAGTAAAGGACTGAGAGGGACAAATTATCAAAGTTGAACGTGGAAGATATAAAAATCCTGAACAACCCAATATCAATTAATGAGATTGAAAATGTCATTAAAAACTTACCCACAAAAGTAAGCCCAGGCCTTGATGGATTCACAGCAAAATTCTATAAAATGTTCAGAGAAGGTTTAATGTCAACTCTCCTCAGACTCTTCAGTGAAATTGAAAAGGAAGCAATTCTCCCTAACTCATTTCTGGAGGCATGTATTATACTGATACCATAACCTGAGAAAGACCCAATCAAGAAAGAGAACTATACACCAATCTTCCTAAAGAACATACATGCAAAGATACTCAGTAAAATACTAGCAAATAGAAGGCAGCAAATCATAAAGAAAATTATACACCACGACCAGGTTGGGTTCATTCCACAAATGCAGGGATGGTTCAGTATTCACAAATCAATTAATGTTATACACCATATCAATAGAGCCAAAGACAAAAACCACACGATTATCTCAATAGATGCAGAAAAAGCTTTCAACGAATTCCAACATGCATTCATGTTAAAAAGAAACCTACAGAAAATAGGAATAGATGGCCTTTACCTCAATCTGATGAAAGCCATCTATGATAAACTAACAGCCAACATCGTACTAAATGGACAAAAACTAAAAGCTTTCACTTTAAAGTCAGGAACAAGACAAGGCTGTCCACTGTCATCACTCCTATTTAACATAGTTCTGGAAGCATTAGCTGGAGCAATTAGACAAGATAGAGAAATAAAATGGGTAAGAGTAGGAAAGGAAGAAGAAAAACTATCACTATTTGCAGATGACATGATACTTTACATGGAAGACCCCAAAAACTCCACCAGAAGACTCCTTGAATTAATGAACAAATTCAGCACTATAGCTGGATACAAAGTCAACACTCAAAAATTAATAACATTCCTATACACAAATAACAAAGAGAGAGAAATTAAGGAAACCATACCTTTCACAACAGCATCCAAAAAATTGAAATATTAGGGAATCAATCTAACAAAAGAAGTAAAAGATCTATCCAATGTAAACTACAGTACTCTGAAAAAAGAGATTGAAGAGGACTTCAATAAATGGAAAATTATTCCTTGCTCATGGATAGGAAGAACCAACATCATGAAAATGGTCATACTACCAAACTTGTTGCACCGATTCAATGAAATTCCCATCAAAATACCATTAGCATACCTCACAGATCTAGCGAAAACATTCCTAAAATTCATGTTGAACCAGAAGAGACCCAGAATAGCAAAAGCAATCCTATACAACAAAGATAAGTCATGTAGAATCACAATCCCTGACCTGAAATTATACTACAAAGCTACTGTAATAAAATCAACCTGGTACTGGCTAAAAAACAGACCTAAGGATCAATGGAACAGACTGGAAGAGGCAGCCACAACAACAAACACACTCAGCCACCGAATCTTTGACAAAGGGGCCAAACAAGCTCACTGGGAGAAAAATAGCCTCTTTAAGAAATGGTGCTAGAAAAATTGGCTTTCCACTTGATGAAGACTGAAAATAGACCCAAGTCTATCACCATGCACCAAACTCAAGTCAAAATGGATCACAGATCTCAATATTAAAATAGAAACAATAAATCTATTGGAAGAGAAAGTAGTTAAAAATCTTGAAGACTTAGGAGCAGGCAGAGAGTTCATGAACAAAAATCAAACTGCAAGGGAAACACTTCAAAGAATCAACAACTGAGACCTTATTTTACTGAAAAGTTTTTGCACATCTAAAGAAATCACCAGTAGAGGAAAAAGAAAACCCAC
Source organism: Dinomys branickii (assembly GCA_004027595.1). Taxonomy (NCBI): domain Eukaryota; kingdom Metazoa; phylum Chordata; class Mammalia; order Rodentia; family Dinomyidae; genus Dinomys; species Dinomys branickii. The sequence goes on along the minus strand of PVLD010020939.1, from coordinate 16,037 downwards.
AAATTGGGAAAAAATCTTAGCTGGCTGTCCCCTCGGACAAAGGTCTTCTATCTAGAACATATAAAGAATTTAAAAACATGAACCTCCCCAAATCCAAAGACCCAATCCTAAAACGGGCATCTGAGATGAAGACACACTTCTCAGGTAAAGAAATACAAATGGCAAATAAAAATATCAGAAAATGTTCCACATCATTAGTCATTTGAGAAATGCAAATTAAAACAACACTGAGATTGCATCTCACCCAGTAAGAATGGTTAGTATTAAGAAATCAATCAATAACAAATGTTGGCAAGGCTGTGGAGAAATGGGAACTCTTCCCTGCTGCTGGTGCAAATGCAGACTGGTGAAACCATTGTGGAAATCGGTTTGGAGATTCCTTAGCAAACTAAGTCTAGAGGTCCCATTCAACTCAGCTATTCCCCTTCTCGGTATTTTCCCAGAATATCTGAAAACATCATATCACTGTGATATATGTGCACCCATGTTTATAGCAGTGCAATTTGTAATAGCTAAATCATGGAAGCAACCCAAATGTCCATCCACTGAGGACTGGAAAAAAAAATCTGTGGCATTTTTATATAATGGAATATTACTCAGCTATAAAGAAAGACAATCTTGAGGCTTTTATAGATAAATGGTCACAACTAGAGACCATATTCATAAGTGAAATAAATCAGATGTGCATGCACACGCAGTGTATTGTATCACCGGTGTAGGAACCTGAAAGTGTGAATATAAATTAGGAGGTATGATAGACAGTGTGAAATGAAAGGAAACTGCTCAAAAGTAAGGAGCAGCTGTGATGCGGGGCGAAAGAAAAGGCAGAAGGAGAGAATTATGTATGTATATATGTATGTATGTGCAGAGTGGCTGACATAGTTGTACTACTGACTTATGTTGCTTTATTGTAAGGAACAGTTAATGATTAGTTGTTTCAAATGTCTTGCATGTCTATATTTGTTTTCCTGAGCATAAACTTCAAAGTTATCAATATGTTATACAACAACCATTGTCAGTTCCTTGTCACCTTGCCTGTAATTCAGTTTTGATTGTACTATTCTTGTGCTACTTTGTAAGCAGCTGTTTGTTAATATGTTTTCGTTCTTTTTCCTTTAAAATAAAAAAGAAGCTTTACAGAAGCTTTGACTCTTTGAACTAGACACATGTACAATTTTCATCATATACACTATATGTTTATAATATGGAAATATACAAACATGCAAATGGTACATGTGTCTAGGTATGTACACACATGCCTGCATATATATAAGTGTGTATACAAACTCAGTCTATAGGCAAACCTAGTTCTAGAAGTTTTTAAATTCCCTGAGCCATACTTAGTCATGGTGTCCACCGGAAACACTGAGTTTGATGGACAGTGAGAAGTTTTTCATTGAACTAGACACTTGTCATACAGACTAAGTGATATCATGCTGACAAAACAGTGGCATATAAGAGCCTGCAAAGTATTTGTAAGATGCTCATGGCATGGCATCAATGCCCTAGATGTTCTGGAAGAGGTGAAGGGCTTGGAGGTACCCTCTTCTAAGTATAATGTATTGAATAAGAATCCCAGACTCTGGAGCACTAAAAGGTAAGGTAAATGCATTGCTGATGGGTACGTTTTCCATCTTGTGTCTTGCTTTCCTTATTAGGATTTAAACTGGGGAGAGTTGTGAGGTTTCTTAACCAAAGTACACATAAAAAAAGACTCACCAAAAAGTAACGGCAATATTCTTCATTAGCAGGATCGCACATTTATTTTACTCACTTATTATTTATGTAATTTATTCTTTATTTCCTATATATGTGAAGGGCTTTTTTCTTTGTTTTGTCTGGGGGTTTTTTGGCTTTGTTTTAGTTTCAGTTTTGTTTTGTAGAGCTGAGGCGGTAACCCGGGGCCTCCCACTAAGCAAGTGTCCTACCACTAAGATACACCCTCAGCCCTATACGTGGGGTTGTTTTGGCGTTTTTAATTTTTTATATTCTACAGAGAATTAAAAAATAAGAACATAGACAAAAACAAAACAACACAAAAATAAAGATGATACAGGGTTTCAAAACAAATGATAGGAATTAACACTGGTTATTGTATCACACATTGTTATCTTCAACAATTGCTCAGATTACCAGATGTAAGAACACGAGATTGATCAAACCATAAAAGACAATAAAAAATAATTTTAAAAAACCTTAGAAATGATACAGAGCTTCACTAAATAAGATGGTAGGAATTCACCAATGGTTGTTGTACTGCATATGCTTGTCTTCAAATTAGTTGTTCAGATTACCAGATATAAGAATGCAAAATTGGTCAAAACAATTTAAGTGTTCACTGTTCCTTTCAATAAACCAACAGACATTAGCAGTACAACTATTCCAGCTATCCTTCCATATATATTTTGTCCTTCCTTCCTTCCTTCCTTCCTTCCTTCCTTCCTTCCTTCTTTCCTTCCTTCCTTCCTTCCTTCCTTTCTTTCTTTCTTTCTTTCTTTCTTTCTTTCTTTCTTTCTTTCTTTCTTTCTTTCTTTTTTTCTTTCTTTCTTTCTTTCTTTCTTTCTTTCTTTCTTTCTTTCTTTCTGTCTCTCCTTTCTATCATCCCAATTGTTTCTTCCCTTTGAGCAATTTCTTTCCTTTTCACAGTACCTATTGTACCTTTTGGGTTTTATTTACTCTTTCAGGTTCTTACACTAGGGAGACAATGCAGTGTTTACACATGTGGAACCGATTTATTTCATTTATGAATATGGCCTCTAGTTGCATCCATATACCTTTAAAAGCCTTGGGTTTATCCTTTTTTAGAGCTGAGTAACACTCCATTGTGTAAAAATACCACATCTTTTTTTATCCATTCCTCAGTTGATGGGCATTTGGGTTGTTTCCAAGATTTAGCTATCAAAAATTGTGCTGCTATAAACATGGGTGCACATATATCATATCACTGTGGCATGATGTTTTCAATTCTTCTAGGAAAATATCCAGAAGAGGAATAGGCCTCTAATCATAGTGTGTTTCAGAATCTCCACACTGATTTCCACAGCGGTTGTACCAGTCTACACTCCCACCAGCAGTGGAGAAGGACTCCTTTTTCCCCCCAGCCCTACCCCCAGCATTTGTTATTGGTTGGCTCCTTTATGATAGCCATTATCTCTGGGGTGAGATGGAATCTCGGTGTTATTTTCATTTACATTTCTCAAATGACCAATGATGTTGAACATTTTTTAATATATTTATTTGCCATTTGTACTTCTTCACCTGAGAAGTGGGTATTCATCTCAGATGCCCATTTTTGGATTGGGTCTTTGAATTTTGGGGGCCTGATTTTTTAAATTCTTTATATGTCCTAGACAGAAGTCCTTTGTCTGAGGGGCAGTTGGCTAAATATTGTGGGTTTTGTTTTTACCCTGTTGGTGATTTCTTTTGATGTGCAGAAACTTTTCAACAAGATGAGATCCCAGTTGTTGATTCTTTGAAGTGTTTCCCATGCAGTTGGGTTTTGTTCATGTGATCCCTGCCCACCCCTGTGTCCTATATGTGTTTTTATTTGGACATAGTGCTTTTAAAATCTCCATATACTGCATTTGTTTTATTCTTGACCATTTTTTTTCTGATTGAAGCTAACATTTATTCCCAATGACTCTACTTTCCATTTCCTGTGCACAGCACTCGTACCCTGTGCGAAGCATCTTTGCCAGGAAGACCTGTCTTTAGGTTAAGCAACAATTTATTGAGGATTTATCTTAAAAACAGAAACTTACGAAGTGACTCAAGAGCCTCGGTTTAAGAAAACCTGTTCCAAGGGAGTCTTACTTAGAAATGCTTGCTTTTCAATCTCTGGATTAAAGTGAGGAAGTGAAATGTGAGAACTTCCTGACTGTGACCTTAGCTGTAGCTTCCGTCTGCCACCTTGTGTAGACTGCTGATCCCTGACTCCATGTTCAACACCACAGTAATAAAACTAATGGGTTAAGCATTTTCTCCTTAATAAGTGCTGCAGGTATAAATGTCTCAGCCATTTGTCTTTCATGAGGGTTAAAAAAAACCCAAAGCCAAACACGGCTAGTGTAGCATTGCATTTTCCCATTTTGGTTAACATTATCATTTAAATTGCATCTCACCTTTTACTAGATTAAGAAAGAGGGGCTGTTTGAATAGACTGCACTTGGCTTTTTCATTCATAAGACTCTTTAGAGTCTCAAATCAATTCCAAATGACTTTCTAAAAAGTGTTGGGGGGAAATTCGTTGTGATAAATAGCAATTGTGACGGAAATACCAAGAAGGAAAAAGAGACATTCACTTGTTTCAGCAGGAAACCATTCAATTTGTGGAGTACTATATACTTGTTGCTTGTTTTCCTTTATTCCATTAAAAAGAATTTTTAGCATTTCACTGCTTATTAACATTTCCAAGTGAGCAGGGGAAAAAGCTGTATCTCAAAATTTTGCTGTTTATTTATATTTCAATCAGCACATAAACATAGCTTTGCTATCTTTATCAGAATGAAACCCCTACCTTCTAGACAAGCCTTTGTGTCCAGCTCCTTTTCCCCAACTCTGCCCTCCACCAAGACCCTGTCTTGAGTGATGATATACTTGGGTATTTAGCTATGTGACTTTGGGCAAGTTACTTAATGTCTCTCTCTCAAATGCATATAGTAATTGTCTTTGTTACTTTTCTCTCCCTGCTGAGACAAAATACCCAACACTCAAAATGAAGGAAGGAAAGGTTTATTTAGCTTACAGTTCGTGGAGGTCTCAGTCCATATTTGGCTGGTTCTGAGGCAGAGTGGCACAGGCAGAGGGCAACAGTTCATGGCAGTAGAGCACAGCAAAAACAACCAGCAAAAGGGAGGAATGGCTGCAAGCAGCCTCTTTTTCTCCCTTACCTTGTAAACAGCCTATCCCCACCCAGGGGGCATGTAGCACTCACACAGTCTCCATGCCCTCCTCTTCCACAGGCTCAGGATGTGTACAAAGCAAGCACCCTGGCTTCCTGCTGAGTCACTCAGCCAAACCTCTAGATCCCCAAGTTGACACAATGTATCAACCATAACATTCCACCCCTTGTCAACTCGGCAACCAGTTGGCTTTTTCATTCATAAGACTCTAAATTTAGAGTCTTAAACCAGTTTCCAGATACAAAGACATGCTTATATTAGAACCATAACATTTTGCCCCCATACAAATGAAAATTAAACACTTCCAACATTTAAAGGCACAAAATAAACATTACCATTCCAAAAGGCACCAACAGGGTAATATAGAGCATTGGGACCAAAGCAAGTCCAAAATCCAACAGGGTTAACATTGTGTTCTGTAATTCCACATCCACCATCTGAAGCAACTTGTGGCACGTTGTGAGATCCAAAGGCCTTGCATGAGTCCACCCGTATGGCACGTCTGGTGGTTACAGCCTCCATGGCTTCTCTCTTATGCTCGCTTTGCTCTCTCCTTGCAGCTTTCCTCAGATGATCCATGGTCCTATCTTTTCTAAATTTCTGAGGTCTCCAGTGCACGTTTTGCTTCACACAGCCTCACACATTGCCCTCTCAGTGGCATACTTCCTGGCCTCCCAGGCCTTCTGAAATCTGGGTGGAAGCCTCTTTAACCTCAGAACTCTTGTATTTTCCATGCACCTAAAGCCAGAGCTATGTGGATGATGCCAAGTTCTGCTGCCACCTGGAGCAGTAGCCAAACTTTCCTCTCTCTTGGCCATAGGGGTCGAGTGCCCGGATCTCTGGGCACAAGGAGTCCAATGCTGAGGAACAAATTCTCTACACCACCTCCACTCTGGTACCTGGTGTGGCTGCTGCCACCATTCTGGAACATGGGGCTGTGCAGCTTCTTTCTCAAGGCAAGGCCTCTCACCTTTACAGTTTTGAGGCTGCAAAGGGTGGAGACTTGCTGCTTCTTGTGATACCCTTAGGCCATCTTTTCCATTCTCTTGTTTCTTTTTGGCAACAGAGAGCTCCTCAGCTCTATCTTTGTAATCCACAGCTCTACTGGAGCTTCCTTTCTGGCCAAACTCACAACATTTTAAATCATCCTGCTGGGCTCTTTGCTCTTGATTGTCAATATAAATCTGGCTAAAAGCCCCCAATAATAGCCATGCCACTGCCCCAACATTCGACTGCCTTGTAATTTCTTTTGCCAGATTAATCAGTTCACTGCTGCGCTTAATCTCAGTCTTAGGCAAAGTTTTTGGACATGAGCAAAATGCAGACAAACTTTCTGCCAGCCCATAACATGCATCAACAACCAATGTAGTCCTTCTTCCCAACAGAAACCTCCTGAACCTGGTCTTTACCAGCAAGATTTCTATCAGCCTTCTGGTCTTCCAAGCTCTGACCAGACATCTCCAAACCTTTCCAAACTCTTCCCACAAGCAATTTCCAAAGGCTCTTGAACCACATGGTCAGGTATAGTCACAGCAACGACCCCACTCCACTGGTACCAAAATCTGCCTTGGTTAATTTTCTCTCATTGCTGAGACAAAATACCCAACGCCCAAAATGAAGGAAGGAAAGGTTTATTTAGCTTACAGTTTGTGGATGTTTCAGTCGATATTTGGCTGGTTCTGAGGCAGAGTGGCACAGGCAGAGGGCAACAGTTCATGGCAGTAGAGCACAGCAAAAACAACCAGCAAAAGGGAGGAATCGCTGCAAGCAGCCTCTTTTTCTCCCTTACCTTGTAAACAGCCTATCCCCACCCAGGGGGCATGTAGCACTCACACAATCTCCATGCCCTCCTCTTCCACAGGCTCAGGATATGTACAAAGTAAGCACCCTGGCTTCTTGCTGAGTCACTCAGCCAAACCTCTAGAATCCCCAGGTTGACAAATGTATCAACCATAACAGTAATAAGAGCAGTCTTTTTCAAACTTATGATCATAATCCACAATAATACATACTTTCACATCCAAACCCAGTACACACGTCTATATATTTATACTTTGGCCCATATATATGCACATATATGAAGAAAAATTTTACAAAGTAGAAGGTACCCATATTAGATGTGTGACAACCACATATTTTCAATTCTACTTTGATATATTTAATGTCTCTAAAAAGTGATTTTGGCAACCCACTACATTTACCATGACAAAGAGACCACAGCATGAAGTTGGGAAATGGTGATGTAGAACAGGTATTTGTAACTATAGCCAACAGCCTGTTTGTATAAGAGAACTTTTATGAGAACACAGCAATACCTATATGGCTTCAGATCCCTCCATTGAAGTTACCCTGATTTTCTTCCTGTAGTCATAGAGCCCAAATCTCCGATAAGCAAAATAAATTAGATCCAATGACAGTCTGCTACTTAAAAATGTTGCATATATTCTATGACTGGTTTTTTTTTTTTGATACAATAGCGAAGTTGGACAGTCTAGCCCTTTAAGAAAAAGTTAACTAACCCTTAGTTTAGAGAATAAAATGCAATCCATCCAGTGTAAAGGCTTTACCCCAATGCCCGAGGCACCAGAGCTATCTCTTTTAGTGTTATTGTACATGGTTTTATTGCTAACACTAAAACTATGGTACACTAAAACTAAAACTAACTAGCCCCAGGAGGAGTTTTATCATCAAACAAATATGATAAACAGGTTCCACTCAAACGGATGGGTGGAGGATTTAAATAACAGAGACATTCAATCTCTTTTTCTCAGGCTTCAGATACATATATCACCCCCAGCTAGTTCCCTCAATTGGTATTATAAGCCTCGTCACTGCTAATCAAACCAGCTGACAGAGAGGTCAGACCACATTTAAGCTTTCTAAACCCCTTTAGATTCTTCCACTGAAGGTGCCCTGCTCTTCTTCCTGTAGTCATTAGAGACTAAGTCTCTGATAAGCAAAGTAAATTAGATGCGGTCACATTCTGCTAATTGAATTGGTCTCCTCTGCTTGGCTGGGCTGGGCTGTTAATTACCTGCTAATCTTATCAATATGGTGGCTGACTGGCAGGCAGTGGTTCCTGGAGAGAAGGATAAGATCCCAGCTTGCCCCAAACTCCCTCATCGGTCAAAGTGGAATCAAACCTTCTGATCCCACCTGAAGCTATGAGAGGCAATGTGTTAGGAGACTGTCATTAAAGAATCATGTAGGAAAAGCAGAGGAAAATGGCAAACCTCCAAATATATTTGAAGAAAAAAAGAAAGGGCAAGATTGCAGATCATGCATTATTAAAACTGCATTCTCCCTTCTTTCCATCTCCATCAAATTTTATTTCAATGAAGCACAGGAGCTTAAAGAGAGATAAAAGACTTTAAAATATAAATTAAGCCCTATTTATTTCACTACCCCAAATCACACATGCCAGGTTCTATCTGAGGTGCCCAGAAAGCCTGAATGAGTTGGCTTTCAGCTGGATGAATGTCTGTAATTTGCTGACATCTGGCAGAGGGGTCTTACAGCCATCAAATCAAAGCTCTCCCTGGAAACTATTAGGTTCTGTTTGAGAATCTTTACCCTCACTCCTTTTCAGAATTAACCTGATAACCATTTGTTAGTCTTCCAAAAAGCCTAGTGTGTATGTGGCAAATTAGAGGGATAGAGTAATGGTCTGCATTTGTTTACATTCACCCACAGCCTTTTCAGAGGCCCAAAGGTGTTGATTTTATTATAAGACTCAGTTGTCAGAATTTCAGTTATAAATAAAGATAAGCCCATCAGATTGGTAAAAATTAAGCTGATTGATGGTACCCAGTACTGGCAAGGATGTAGGGAAACTGGTAGTTTCAATAGTTCTTACAGAAACGGAAATTGGTAGAGCCTTTCTTCCTAAAGATTGAGACAGTGGAGTGAAGAGCTGGCACAAAGACACTAAATATAAAATGCACATACCTCTTGATGCAGCAATCAAACCCTAGGATACTAGTGCTAAAGCAAGTTATTTTGTAATAATCCACAATAATTACATCAATTTTACTTTTGGTGGGCATTTGAGTTAATGCTGTGCTTGGCTCTTTTGAACAGTTTCTGCAGGAATTCTATTTTTTCCCCATGAGCATTCTTAAACATCATTATCTGCCTAACACCATGGCTAAAACTGAAAAGGCAGATTAAAAAATCTTGTTGGAAAACGAAGCATCTGTAACTCTCTTACCTGGCTCTTGAAAGTGTAAATTGGTACATCTGGTTTGGAAAAGAACTGTATCTTCCCTATGACCCAGGGATTCAACATCTGAGTATATTAACATAGTCTCAGGGATTCGAAGCACTTACGTGGGGTAGCGGAAGGGCTGAGAATAGAATTTCAGCACGCATGCTAGGCAAGTGCTCCACCATGGAGCCACATCCCCAACCCCAGCTCTATGACCCTTTTATGTTTTGGCTCCTCTTGAGAATTAATGCTGTTATGGTTGATACATTGTGTCAACTTGGGGATCTAGAGGTTTGGCTGAGTGATTCAGCAGGAAGCCAGGGTGCTTACTTTGTATACATCCTGAGCCTGTGGAAGAGGAGGGCATGGAGACTGTGTGAGAGCTACATGCCCCCTGGGTGGGGGTAGGCTGTTTACAAGGTAAGGGAGAAAAAGAGGCTGCTTGCAGTGATTCCTCCCTTTTGCTGGTTGTTTTTGCTGTGCTCTGCTGCTGTTAACGTTTGCCCTCTGCCATGTGCCACTCTGCCTCAGAACCAGCCAAATATGGACTGAAACCTCCACAAACTATAAGCTAAATAAACCTTTCCTTCCTTCATTTTGGGCGTTGGGTATTTTGTCTCAGCAACGAGAGAAAAGTAACCAAGACATGCTGTCATCACTACACTATTCTGCCTCCAGGACTCTACCCTGAAAAAATACACATCCAATCCAGCATGAATATTATGTGTTAGAAATAGTGCAGAAGGGTGCATTTGCCCAAAAATGCATACAACTTTGTAAGAATGAACAACATGCCCATTTACAGATGAAGAAAAGGAGGCATGAAGAGGATAATTAATTTGCATAAACTAACCCAGCAAGTAACTGAACTAGAATTCAAATCCAAACTGTAAAATGGCACTCAGTCCCAGCCTGCCTAGCTCAACCTCTTAACAAAGTACCACAAAGATATGCACACAACATTAACCATTAATAAGTATGTTAGAATGCTATCGCACTGAGAGCCACACAGAAAACCACTTCTGGAAAACTATGTAAAATCATACTCTGAAATGTTTTGTGGCTACCATAAAGAACAGGAGAGGGCTCTATGTTCTGATATGGTGTTAAGAAAAATGTATTATTTATCATGTGATCATTTAAGTAATTGTTTTAAAGTCTTTTCTGTAGAGTAAATGTAGGTTCTCAGCAAAAATGAAAGGCAGGCACAGAGCTATTTCTCTTCTCCACACATGCATATCCTCTGCCATACCAACATTCCTACCACAATGGTACACTTGTTAACCAATGCAGTGGGTGTACACCAACACATCACAATAACCTAAAAACCAAGTTTACTTTATGGTTTGCTCTCTGTGTTATACATCCTATAGTTTGAGCAGTGTGCTAATGACATGTATCATGTCTGAATGCAGTACCATGCAGGTTATTTTACTGTTATGAAATCCTCTGTGTCTACTCACCACATGCATATAATGTCCATGCATGCTGGGCTAAACCCCAGACATCTTCAGGAAGCCTGGTAAGTCACCACTGTGCCTCCTTGACCACTGTGCAAGGCAGAAAGAGCCCCAGGCACTCTCTGGAGCCTCAGTGGCTACTTGCCACACCCATAGTGTGTCTGCAAATACTGGGCTGAACCGTGGACATCTTCAGGAACCCTGGTGAGCCACAGCTGTGCCTCTCTGACCAACATGCAAGGCAGGAGTAGCCCTGGGCACCCTATGGTGGCTACTCCCCCAGCACACAGTGTGTCTGCAGATGCTGGGCTGAACACCAGACATCTTTAGGAGCCCCAGTGAGCTGCTCTGGTGCCTCCCCCACTAGTGTGTGAGGCATGTGGAGCCCTGGACAACTTCTGGGGCTTGGTGGTCACTCCCAGAACTACCTACACGCCCCTGGGGGCCCAGCTGAAACCTGGACAGAGTCAGCAGCCTTGGGGAGTCCACCCTCACTGCTCCCCTGACAGTGTGGGAATCAGGCTCTGTCCTGGGCAATATCTGAAGCTTTGATCACCATGACATGCATCCATTCTACTCTTGGGGAAGCTGGGCTGAACCCCAAACAGCTTCAGGAACTCCACTGAGCTGCCACTGCCATTCCCACACATGCCTGGGAGACAACTGAAGGCAATAAAGTTTGGGAGAATCTGGGGCCCCACCCTGCCACCACTCACCAGCACAGAAGCTGTACTGAGCACTGTGGATCTTCAGAGATTCCCCTGCCACTTACACACAACTGGGAGAGTGAGGGTGCATTCAAGGGAGACTCTGGATCTTCAAAAATGACAAAACAAAGAGCAAGATGCAATCTCAGGCCTCCATGCCATCCAAAACAAGTCCAGGAGACATCAGCACAGAAGAACCTGGAAGTCATACACCTGAAATTTCTGAAATGATAGCAACTCAAGTAAAGAAACAACTCCATCAGGCCAGAGAAGACATCAAATCAAAAAAAATGCCTCAGCTAAAAAAAAAAGAAATGACAATAATGAAAGAAGTGTTCAGCATATCCAAAGATGACCTTGATAAGAAAGTAGAAGAGCGTAGACAGCTCATGGAAACCTTGACTGTACAATATAGAAAAGTACTAGAATGCGTGAAACAGAGTCAAACAGATATCAGGGAAATTAAAAATTCCATTCAAAGCTGGCAAAACTGCCTAAACAAAGCTGAAAATAGACTTTCAGACCTTGAAGACAGCATTGCCACTAATGAACATGAAAGGAACAATCTTTTAAAAACAGCAAAGAACCAGCAAATAACAATTCAACAACTGCAAGATGAAACATAGAAAAACTAAAAAATTAATGTCAGATTAATAGGTATCCATGAAAGAGCAGGTGTCAACACAAATGACATAAAAATACTATTTGAAGAAATAATAGCAGAAAATTTCCCCAGCATGGAAAAAGAATCAGGCATACAGATAAGTGAAGCATATAGAACTCCACTTAATCATAACTGAAATAAATTGACACTCAGACATATAGTGATCAAGAGTCCAGAAACTCAACAAAAGATCAGACTATTAAAAGCTGTTAGACAAAAGAAACAGATCACCTATAAAGGAAAATCCATCAGAATCATGGCAGATTTCTCAACACAAACCATCAAATCAAGAAGAGCTTGGAGTAAAGTATTTCAGGTACTGAAAGAAAACAACTTCCAACCCAGATTGGTGTACTCTACAAAACTATCCTTCAAATGTAATGGAAAAATAAAATATTTTCATGATAAAGAACAACTGAAGAAATTCATGAGCACCAAACCAATCCTACAAAGAGTACTAAAAGATATTATAGAAAGAGATAAAACAGACCAAAACTCCAAGAACAACAACACAAAGGAATCACCAAGCAGAGCAAGCAATTAAACAGGAAAAAAGAAGATCCAACAGCAGGAAAATAACATGACAAAGACAAATCAGTACATATCAGTTATAATCATCAGAGTAAACAGTCTCAATGCACCAACCAAAAGAAGCAGATTAGCAGAGTGGATCAAGAAAAAAAAAATCCAACAATATGCTATATACAAGAAACAAATTTAACTCAAATGGAAATTCATAGGCTGAAAATTAAAGGATGGAAAACAACACTCCATTCAACAGGAACCCAGAAAAAAGTGGTAGTAGCTATTCTGTTTGCAGACAATGTGAACTTCAAACCAAGAACAATGAAAAGAGATAAAGAAGGGCATTCACTACATACTGGTGAGGGGAAAACTGTAAGAGGAAGAGATAGCAATAACAAATATCTATGCACCAAATATAGGAGCACACAGCTATATGAGACAAATTTTAACAGACATGAAAAGTGAAAGAAGCAGCAACACAATCATAACAGGGGACTTTAACACACCACTATCGCAAAGAGAGATCAACTAGGCAAAAACTCGGGAAAGAAATAACAGAACTTAACCAAACTTGTGAACATGGCAACTTAGCATTTTGCTTCATCCAAGAGCATCCAAGAGCATTCTTCTCAACTGCACATGGGACATTCTCTAAAATAGACTGTATACTAACCCATAGATCATGCATAAGTAAATGCACAGGAATTGAAATTATCCCATGTATGCTATCAGACCATAGTGCAATGAAATTGGAAATATCAAAAGAAAACACAAAAACTTCATAAACAGTTGGAAATTAAATAACGTCCTCCTGAACAACCAATGGGTCACAGATGAAATCAAAGTAGAAATTAAGCACTATTTACAATCAAATGAAAATGTACATACAACCTACAGGAACCTGTGGGATGCAATGAAAGCAGTCCTCAGAGGGAAATTTATAACAGTGAATTCCCACCTCAGGAAAACAGAACAAGCACAAATAAACAATCTTATGTTGCACCTCAAGCTCCTAGAATAAGAGCAAGTCAAACCCAAAGAAGACATAAAACTATAAAGCTCAGAGGAGAAATTAACACAATGGAGACTAAAACAAATATAAAAAATTAATGAATAGGAGAGTTGGTTCTTTGAAAGAATTAATAAAATAGATATACCCCTAGCCAACCTTATCAAAAAAAGGAAAGAAAAAACTGAAATACATTCAATAAGTAATGAAAGTGTTGAAATCACTATAGATCATGAAGAAATTCAGAAGATCATCAATACCTACTTTGAAAATCTTTACTCTCATAGGATGGAAAACACAGAAGAAATGGATAGATTTCTAGAAACATATGAATTACCAAAGCTGAATGAAGACAACAAAATCCTGAATAACTCAGTATCAGCCAGTGAAATTGAGACTGTAATAGAAAACTGCCAATGAAAAAAGCCCAGGCCCTGATGGATTCACAGCTGAATTCTGCAAGAAATTTAGAGAAGATTTAACACCAATTCTTCTCAAATGCTTTAATTAAATTGAAAGGGAAGGAATTCTCCCCAGCTCATTCCTGAAGGCAATTATTATCCAAAACCAGAGAAAGACCCAACCAAAAAAGAGAACTATAGGCTAATCTCCCTAATGAATATAGATGCAAAAGTTCTCAATAAAATACTAGCAAATAGAACACAACAAATCATCAAGAAGATAATACAACATCACCAAGTGGGATTCATCCCAGGAATTCAGGAATGGTTCAATATATGCAAATCAATTAATGCAATACACCATATCAGTAGAGCCAAAGACAAAAATCACAATCATCTCCATCAATGCAGAAAAAGCCTTCGATAAAGTCCAACACTCATTCATGATAAAAACCCTACAGAAAATAGGAATAGATGGCCTTTATCTCAAGCTGATCAAAGCCATCTATGGAAAACCAACGACTAATATATACTAAATGGTCAAAAATTGAAAGCTTTCACTTTAAAAACAGGAACAAGACAAGTATGTCCACTGTCACCACTCCTATTCAATATAGTGCTGGATATACTAGCCAGAGCAATTAGATAAGAGAGAGAAATAAAAAGAGTAAAGATAGGAAAGAAAGAAGTAAAATTATCATTATTTGCAGATGACATAATACTCTACGTAGAAGACCTCCAAAGCACCAAAAGCCTCATGGAGTTAATAACCAAATTCACTAGCCTAGCTGTATACAAAGTTATCACTTAAAATTCTATAGCATTCCTATACATAGGCAACAAACAGACTGAGAGAAAAATTAGGGAAACCACACCTTTCACAATAGCATCTGAAAAGATGAAATACTTAGGAATCAATCTAACAAAAGCAGTGAAAGATATATACAGTGAAAATTATAGTGCTCTGAAAAGAGAGATTGAAGAGGATATCAGAAAATGGAAAGATATTCCTTGCTTATGGATAGGAAGAACTAACATTGTGAAAATGGCCATACTCCCAAAATTGTTGCACAGATTCAATGCAATCCCAATTAAAATACCATTAGTATACCTCAAATATCTAGAGAACACCTTCCTAAAGTTCATATGGAAACAGAAGAGGCCTCGAATAGCAAAATCAATCCTGGGAAACAAGGGAAAGGCAGGAAGACTTCCTGACTTGAAAGTATATTACAAAGCTACTGTGATAAAATCAGCATGGTACTGGCACACAAACAGACCCGAAGATCAATGGAACAGATTAGAAGATACAGACACAACACACTCAGTCAACTTATCTTTGACAAAGGGGCCAAACATTTTCACTGGAAGAAAGATAACCTCTTTAATAAATGGTGCTGGAGAAACTGGCTTTCCACATGACAAACTAAAACTAGACTCATGTCTTTCATCATGCACTAAATTAAAGTCAAAATGGATCAAAGATCTAAATATTAAAACAGAAACACTAAATTTATTGGTGAGAAAGTAGGTAAAAATCTTGAAGATATTGGGGTAAGCAGAGAGTTCATGAACAAAAGCCAAACTACATGGGACATACTTCAAAGAATCAATAAATGTGATCTCATCTTATTGAAACGCTTTTGCACATCTAAAGAAATCACCAATAGAGTAAAAAGAAAATCCACAAATTGGGAAAAGATTTCAGCCAACTGCCCCTCACACAAAGGACTTCTCTCTAGGACATATAAAGAATTTTAAAAAATCAGGCCCCCCAGATTTAAAGACCCATTCAAAAAATGGGCATCTGAGATAAATACACACTTCTCAAATGAAGAAATACTAATGGCAAATAAATACATGAAAAAATGTTCAGCATAATTAGTCATTTGAGAAATGCAAATGAAAACAATACTGAGATTCTATCTCACCTCAGAAAGAATGGCTGTCATCAAGAAATCAACCAAGAGGAACTCAGGAAGATGGCGACCGGGTGAGCAGCAAGGGAGCGAACCTCCTTAATAAACACCACCAGCTCGAGACAGACTTGGTGAGCGTGAATGCCGGAACCTCGGCTGGGAAGTTTAAACTGGGCGTATTTCTCTGAGATGCCGGGGGAGATGTGGTAGGGCGGACCAGGCTGCCGGGGCGAGACGTGGGAAA
>PVLD010020938.1:0-32632 GCA_004027595.1 Dinomys branickii | reverse complement strand
ACTAAATTTGCATGTCTGTATATGGGTCCATACATCTACAATTCGAAGATATCAATGGATAAAGCAACAACTACTGTTGAGACCATATCACCTTGTCTATAGATTAGTTGTGATTGTACTATTTTCTATGATAATGGGTGTCTGTTTGTCAATATGTTTTTGTACTTTTATGTTTCTAAAATTAAAAAAAAAAAAAAATGCTGGCTAGCCAAAGACATATTTAGTAGCTTAGAAAGATGGATGTGGTCTCCAATTGTGGTATGAGTCAGTGAGAAAAATAGAGACAATATGACCACAAATTCCTCCCATCAGCCTAGACACATTTTACACTTGAAGGAGACTTATGATTTCCCATTTTGATGAACATAAACTCCATTTATACAAGCCTAAATTATCAGACATCAGGAAAGCTGAAGTACTTGTTTTTTATCCAAAACTCATTACATCTTCTTCTAGTTCTTCTCGGCATGTTTTCCAAGTGGAGCAGTTTACTTCCAGGAGGAATTCCAAGAAGTTTTAGGAGATTTTTTTTGTGTGTGTGTACAAACAAATACTGTTTGAACCTTACCTGAAGCTCTGGTAGAATCCCCATCACCATAAAGCAAAGCTCCCTCAGGGCAGTAGATGCCTAATAAAAACAGAAGATAGGTGGGCTGCCCTCCGCTCACACAGAGTCTGCATAGAAGCAGTAACTTAGAATGTTAGGGGCACAGGATATCCTAGCTACCCAGGAAAGGACCCTTTCTGTGAACCACTGTGGACCACTGAAACTGTACTGGAACCCTTTGATTTGTCTCATAACAAAAACTTGGCTGCTAGAAAGTAAAAGTTTTCTTCCAACCAGGGAGAAACAAAACACTATGTGCCCTACACATATGCACTGACTACAGCTTCCACTGTGGTCCAGTTACATAGTTCTCAGCACTTGCTAAGACACCCTAAAACCCTATGACTAAGAGTAACCAGGGCAGTGCCAAATAGGGCTTAGTCTCCCCAGTTTGTACATGCCAAAGCCATGAGCCTGGCGGAATATGACTCATTACTGGCTAACTTGAAAATCCTACAATTGCTCCCAAACAATGGGAACTGGAGGAGAAGAAGCCATGCGTGGCGCACCTAACTGAGTACCACCCTCTCAGCTTGCTGACTGCACACCCCAGGATCAGGTTTGTCCAAGCAGTTGAGCACAGAAGTAGGGCAGGGTTCCCTGTGGTTAGCAGACAGCTGGGTGTGGTAAGGAGCAGCACAAAAGGACAAGCAGAGGCAAAACCTGCCTTGCACAGGATCTAGCCCAGGAGTGCCATGGTTGATTTGGAAGTAATGAGGAGCAGGGGCGGGGACAGGGACAGGGGGTCAGGACCAGTGGTTAAAGGCATGGGCTATGGTGATCGGCAGCCTGCAACTGTACAGCAGTGCAAACTCCCTTTCTATTCTTTGCCAGCTGTGTTACCATGGGCTGGGGACCTCATCTCTCCAAACTTTCAGTTTGTTCAGCCAGAAATCGGGGTGACATCACTGCAGGGCATCCTTGGAAGAACTAAAGGCAGGTAAACTCCTTCAGTTTGATTGACAGATGCAGGTACTCTTAATTTAGAAGATCCCTGAAGGCCTTTTCCTTGCCCTTTGAAAACCAGTGCCTGCCTAACACGGCTGGCTGGGCAAGAGACACACTGGAGTCACGACACGGTGTCTCTGCGCTTCCTTCCTGGCATCAGAGATCCGCTTTTGCTTTCTTCCTTCCATTTTTGTCTGCCGACACGTAAATGGTTGGGATGTTTATTAACAACACCAGACATCTCATGTTTATATGGTGTTGTCATAAGTTACAAAAGGCTTTCAAAAGCCTAGTGTGCATTCTGTCCTTAAAACACAGGCATGGGGACTCAAGCAGGATGGGAACTGCTATTCTTGTGCACAGAGGAAGCCAGGTTCTAAGAGACTGTCCTTTGTGTAGTTCCACAGAAGCCTGGTGGTTGGTAGAGTGTGTCTGTGAGCTGAGTCTTGGGCCATACTGGCATTGTCTATTACCTATAGTTGAGCGCTAACTTTAGGAGTGTGTATGTGTTTGTGTGTGTGTGTGTGTGTTACTAGAGATTAAAACCAGAGACTTTTCACTAAGCTACATTCCCATTCCTTTAAAAAAATTTTTTTGACAGGTTTTTATTAAGTCACTGGCTTCAAATTTGGCAGTTCTCTTGTCTCAGCCTCCCAGAGCTCCGGCATTACAGGAGTGCCCCATCACACCTGGTTGACTTTGTTTCTTTAGAAGTTTTGTTTTGTTTTGCTTTTGTTTTTTGGCAGCGCTGTAGACTGAACCCAGGTCCTCACACATGCTAGGCAAGCACTCTAGCACTGAGCTACATTTCCAGGTCTACACAGTCAGGAAAAGAACAAGAAAATGTAGGCTGTGGGACAGGGATACAGCTCACCAACACAAGGGCCTGCCTGGCAAGCGCAAGGGTCTGAGTTTGATTCCTGGTGTCAAAAAAAAAAAAAAGAAAGAAAGAAAATATAGTGTGAACACTGATGCATCCATTTCACTTGCTTTCCTTCAGGTTACCTAATAAAAATCTGGAAATAAAATCACTAAAGCTCTTTTTATGGCCCATGTAGAAATGCTACAGAAATGCCCCAATAAAAAGAAAATATTTAATCACTTATCAGTGATACATTTCAAGAACAAACTCGCATATATAAAGCTGGATGATGCTTGGCTATTATATTGAGCTTGGACACGTTTTGAATCGAATATATCTTTTCTAGCTCCTTTTTGCAAGAAGCTATTATTTTCAACGGTTCTTTAAAAGTTTCACACATGTGGCATATTAGTATTTTATTTTTATTTGTGGATCTTAAAGATCCACTATTTTCTATTTAGAAAAAAATATTTTGAAGTATTATTCAGATAATCACATAAATGATAAATAATAATGTGAAAATGTTTAAAAATGTACATGAAAGTGTAGTATAATTTGCATAAGTATAAAAGTCTCAAATATTAAATTTACTGAGCTCTTAGAAGTTACACAGAACTGGAATTCAATAAAAATCTAGTTTATCTTGATGCAGTTTAAATAAGTGCTTTAAAACCCATCCTCCTTTTATATCCTGCAGATATAAAAGTGACTCTGAAGATGCTCCTGGATTTTGAATATAGCACAACAGCTTATGCACTGATGTCCTCATGTTATGCATCTACCAACACTCCTCGAGTAATTTGAAACTGTGTCCAACAATGTCATCAACTGTGATCCTGGTCTTGCTTTACCATCTAATCCCTCCAACTTCCTGCAGGGAATCACCTGCAGCCTGGAGAATGATGAGTTGAGGCAGGTGAAATATAGTACCAAGTACACAAGGCTGAGTTTGCACCCGGCCAGGATGACTTTTTGGAAGGCCTGTGTGACTGACAGGCGGCCTGGGTTCCTGGCTGGACTGCGGGGAAGCAGGCACCAGGCACCTGTCAGTCTCTCTCCAGATGAGGGGTGCTTCAAGGCAGTAAGACTAACTTAGCTCTCCCTGCACTCAGACAGAGATCTGCAGACAGAACCAGTGGCATCCAGAAAAGACAATGTAGGGAAAAGACCCTTATTACCACTCATGTGGGACTAGTACTCTCGGCCTCTCTGCAACCTTCTTGTGACTCCTTCCAATGGAAAGAGGAGTGAGCTGCCTGGTGGGTGAACTGGGAGGGGAAACGGGCATGTGCAGTTCGGCCTTCCAGCCTCCAGAAGCCAGTGCTCCGGCCAGCTTGTCTGGTGTCCGCCATGCACGTGGGAATCTGACTCACCACTGTCTGAGATTCACGGTCAAGTGGGGCATTGGTTCTAAAGCCACATTCAGATGGACTGTTCGGTCAAAATGATGCTGCTTTTATTTCCTTAAGTTTATTGACATGTTTAAAACTCAACTGGAGGGGCTGGGGATATAGCTCAGTGGAATAAGCGCCTGCCTAGCAAGCGCAAGGTCCTGAGTTCGATCCCCAGTACCGCCAAAAAAAAAAAAAAAAAAAAAAAAAAAACTCAACTGGAGGACAAACTGTTAGTCCTCAGATCCAGCGAGAGGCGCCATACTTTTGACTTAATACAGAATTTGATTATGAAACTAGCATTTTAATTTGACATTCCATAATTTCCAAAATACGTGTACATGATCTGTATCTTACTTAGAGATAAAAGCTCTAGCATTTTAAAACACAAGCCTATAGGATTAATCACGACCTGCAGAGGATATAATGCTATCCAATATGTTGACATATTTTAATGAGTTCATAAAGGTCCCAAGGGACAGATGAGAATGTTCAGCCCCACCCAGACACACTGCTACAACCTGTCCAGTTGAAATTACCTGAGGCTGAGGGGCCGCTGGCAGAAAGCGTGAGCAAGCATCACTTATCTGCAGGAAACAAAAACGTCATTTAGTTTCTGGAAATAGAAAATAGCAAAAAAACAGAAAGATCAAACTTTCAAGATAGCTTAGGACTCTGGATGTGGAAGAGAGGAGACCCTAAATTTTATAAGGACACCCTGGAATTGGGATTTGCCTGTCCCCGCAACAGGACCCTACAGGCCCAATAACAGCTGACAGGGATCAAAGACACCGCAAGCGAAGGGCAAGGTCTTTTGGTGCTATTTACTCTGAGCAATGTGAGAGTGGCCAGAGAACAGCCTGGAGTGCAGTTTCTTATTACACACAAATCTAATGTCACCTAACTTAACATGACCACTGCATGTTGCATACAAGATACAGGAAAAACTAAGACAACATTAGTAACCCACTAGCTCTCCACTGTGGGACAAGCATCAGGTAAGAGTTCTATTGTACAATGAGTATTTATTGAGCTATGGTCAGCAATTAGCTGTTTTCAACCTTCATCATACAGAGAGCATTTTGGAGACTTTAAGAGATTTATATCAATCATAAAAAACATTTGCTGAGAAGCTGAGCAATGAATTGGATGTGTGGAGTTGTTTATGGCATTTATTGCTTTGTGACGTTCTATGTTTTTTTTGTTTTTTTGGCGGTACTGGGGATTGAACTCAGGACCCTGCGCTTGCTAGGCAGGCGCTTATGCCACTGATCTATATCCCCAGCTCCAGCTTTGTGACGTTCTAGAATGGCCTGGAAAAATGGTGATCCTTGTGTGTCTGGTTGAGTCACCCTTGAGTGATTTGGGTTGAGTCTTATTTATGACATAAGCTCTCAGAGGTCCCTTCCTGTCCCAGAATTCTTTGTTAACCCATTTAATTTGTATTCTCATACCATACTGAAGGGAGAGGATTTTTATGCCTTTCAGTCATAATTTCTCAAGCTCCTTATGGCTTCCAAGTTGACCACGTAGGCCAGGCGTGGTGATGGTGCACACCTGTAATCCCAGTACTCAGAGGCTGAAGCACAAGGATCTCTGTAAGTTTGAGGCCAGCCTGGGCTATCAAGTGAATTCAAGGCCAGTCTTAACTGCATGGTGAAACCCTGTCTCAAAAAGACAAACAAACCCCAAACTGGCAGCCAAGTTGACCATGTCCTAAAAATATGATTCTTTAATTTAAAGAATTACAGAAGTAGAAGACATTACAGAAAAGCATAAGATTATATGTTTTCCTTTTTATCCTCTCAGAACTTGTCACCTTCTCTGTGTATTACAAATATTTGGAGAATATTTGGATATTCCACTCATTTCTTATGTCTACCTGTTCCTTTCTCTGTGTTATACAAACATAGAATCAGGGATACAAGGACACACACACACACACACACACACACACAAGCTTCATGAGGCAGGACTGTGTTATATAGAACTCATCCAGAATAAATATCAATAAAATTCTTCATTTTTGAATTGAGTTTGTGAGAAATTAAAAAAAAAACCAATAAAAAGAGAAAAGAGCAGTCGATTGAGAAGGAAAGCAAAAAAAATGCTTTTTCTTTTTCTTCACTATGAGGGATCTAACCCAGCACCACACAACCACTGAGTTACACCCCAGACCTTTTATTACTATTATTATTATTATTATTACCACTATTTTGAGACAGTCTTGCTCAGTTGCCAGGCTGGCCTCAAACATGTGATCCTCTCGTTTCGGTCTCCCAAATAGCTGGGATAACAAACGAAGATGCCCTTTTAAACTCTTCTGACCAGTACTTAACTACATTGCCTCCAACTATATGGTCTCTGTTCCGTAGGATAGGAGGAAATGGCTCTTCCTGAAATATGCATGTATGAAGTTATCTGAACTTATCAAGGGGAATGTCATCCACCCATGAGCCAGGCCTGTGTCCAAGAATACAGACCCACTGAACCTCAGTTGTGATTAATTAGTGCATCAACACTGTTTGGAGAAAAATATTAAAATTTTAAAAGCCCAATTAATAAAATTAGGAGGTCACTGCACAGCTCTCCAGTCTTGTTCTTATGCCTTTGAAAGGCACAACAACAGTACTCACCTGCTTTCCACCGGGGTAAGCATGTGTTCACTTTACTCAGCTTACACTGTAATGGCTTTCAGAGCCATGAGCTGCTTTTTGAGATCTCTGTATGGGACATTGGTGAATCTACTTGAAAATGGTTAGGTCTTCATATATGGCTGAAAGAGTCTGTGTTGTTAGAGTGTGAATAATGCTGGACTTTTTCAAACCCCCACGTTACAGAAATGCAAAATTTGTTTTTTGCATCTTAACTTCTTTAAATATCTTTTTTTGTAAAAGAATTTATAGCACTTTTACAGCTAGTTTTCTTCCAGCATTATCATCTCAAATACTTTTCCAAAGATTTTCCACAGAAATAGATGATTTCAGGTTAAAATAAATGTTTCTGCATCATATATTAATATCTGCTGTCTTGATTAATATTTACCTTGTTTTATATTTCTACCATGTACCAAGGCAGAGATCCCTAGACTCTGAATTTCCATACTATGGAAGAGTGTTTAGGACCTAGGACTAGCAGTCAAGATTGTCTTTTCCCTTATGTTGGCGGTGGCCTAGGTGCAAAGAGTATTTTTAGTTTAAAGCACACTATCATCATTAGCTTTTGTTATTTTAATATTTCCAGCCTGTCCCATTCCATCTTTCCATAGGCAACTCTTCCAATGTACTTGATGTGTCTCCTCCTTTCGTGTATATTCTTGTCAAATCTGTTCTGTCTCCATCTAGGGTATTCGTTTACTGTTCTCCGCACTTAACACTGTGAGATCTATCCACAGTGCCGGCTGTACTTCTGTATGTTGCTTCCAATTGCTGTACAATGCTCTCTCACATGCACCCATCACGCACTGTTTATCCACTCTCCAGTGATGGGCAGCTGTGCGCTCACCAATTCCTTCCCCTACAAACAAATCTTCAGTCAGCCTCCCGCGTGATCACTATGTTTTCTGCATGTGGGTAATTGTTTGGGCTCTAAGGTCAGAAGAGGGAACACCGAATCACTGAGAGATAGGAGTCTGCTTTCCAAGTGGTCCCACCACGTGAAGCTTGCCAGCAATGCATGAGAGATGGTACACCCCACATCCTTGCTAACATTTGCCATTAGGCTGATTTCTATTTTTTGCCAGTCTGGTAGAAAGTGACACTGTTTTTCTCCTAATTTTCATTTGATTGTTACAATGAATTTGGACATCTTTTTAGAGGCCTGTTGGACTTCCTCTTTTGTAAATTGTTGTTCTCTTTAGACCGTTTTTATTTTGACTTCTAACTTTACCCATTACATTTGATGGGGCATTTTAAATATTGTGTATTTATATATTCTATGTTTACCAATTTTAAATATTATCACTATCTTTTAAAGGCTCTCAATTTTCTGTAGAATCCTTTGTTAAAAGAAATTTTTACTCTTTTCTTTCTTGTAGTGCTGCAGGTTGAACCCAGGGCTCATACATACTAGGCATAACCTTTAACTTTTATTCCTACTATAATTCATTGACTATGATTTTGGTCTTACGATTTTTCTAGTTTTTATTTACTTTATAATTGTTTATTGGTACATTTTATATATACATAATGATCACATTCATCATAAGGAATTTATACCTATACATAGTATGGCTTAATTGTTTTTTCTGTTCCCCCACCCTCCCTTCAACCTCTCTTCCTTATTTACAAAGCGT
Source organism: Dinomys branickii (assembly GCA_004027595.1). Classification (NCBI taxonomy): domain Eukaryota; kingdom Metazoa; phylum Chordata; class Mammalia; order Rodentia; family Dinomyidae; genus Dinomys; species Dinomys branickii. The sequence goes on along the minus strand of PVLD010020938.1, from coordinate 24,530 downwards.
TGTTTCCATTTTCCTTCTTTTCTTTTCCTTTCTTTCTCCCTCCCCCTCTCTAGTTCCTCTTCCCATTTAAATATTTTTGCTATTTGATAATATCTAGTACACATTTCAGTCCTTATTTATACTTTTGGTTTCTTATACCAGAGCAACAATGTGACATTTACACGTGTGTTCAATTTATTTCACTTAAGAGTATAGTCTCAAGGTGCATCCATTTACCTACAAATGTCTCAAGTTTATCCTTCTTTATGGCTGAGCAGTACTGCACTGTAAAAAACAAAATCATATCTTCTTTATCCACTCATTAGTTAATGGCCATTTGGGCTGTTTCCAAGATTAAGCTATTACAAACTGTGCTGCTACAAACATGGGTGCACATATATTGCTGTGGTATAATGTTTTTCATTCTTTTGGGAACATACCAAGAGGGGGAATAGCTGAGCCAAATGGGACCTCCTAGTTTTATGAGGAATCTCCACACTGATTTCCACAGTGGTTATACCAGTCTACACTCCCACTAACAGCAGAGAAGGGTTCTTTTTTTCCCACGGCCTCTCTAGCATTTGTTATAGGTTGATTTCTTGATAACTGCCATTCTTTCTGGTGTGAGATGAAATTTCAGCATTGTTTTAATTTGCATCTCTCAAATGATAAGTGATGTTGAACATTTTTTTCATATGTTTAGCTGTTTCTACTTCATCTGAGAAGTGTCTATTCATTGCAGATGCCCATTTTTGGATTGGGTCTTTAAATTTTGGGGTTATGATCTTTTGGAATTCTTTATATATTCTAGATATTAGTCTTCTGTCTGAGGAACAGCTGACAAGAATTTTTTCCACTCTATAGGTTGTCTCTTTACTCTGTTGATTTATTTTGCCAGGCAAAAGTTTTTTAATAAGATGAGATTTCAATTGTTGATTCTTTGTGATAGTTCCTGTGTAGCTGGGGTTTTGTTCATAAAGTCTTTGCCTACTCCTATGTCTTCAAGAGTATATTTTCTCTTCCAGCAGATTTAGTGGTTTTTGTTTTAACATTTAGAGTTTTGATCCATTTTTATTTTAGTTTAGTGCATGGTGAGAGAGACATAGACCTACTTTTAGTCTTTGGCATGTGGAAAGCCAGTTTTTTCCAACACCATTTATTAAAGAGGCTACCTTTCTTCAAGTAAATGTGTCTGGCTGCTTTGTCAAAGACAAAGTGGCTGAGTGTGTTTTGAGTTATTTCTGCATCTTCTAATCTGTTCTGTAGATCCTCAGGTGTTTTTCTTTTGCCAGTACCATGCTGTTTTTACCTTAGTAGCTTTGTAGTATAACTTCAAGTCAGGGATTGTGATGCCTCCTGCCTTGCCTTCTGTTGCTGAGAATTGTTTTTGCTATTCTAGGTCTCTTCTGGTTCCAAATGTATTTTAGGATTGTTTTCTCTAATTCTGTGAGATATGTTAATTGTATCTTGATCAGATTGCATTAAATCTATATAATAAATTTTAGAGTATAGCCATCTTCATTAGGTTGGTCTTTCCTACTCAAGCACAAGGGACATATTTCCATTTTTGGATACCCTCTTTGATCTCCTTTTTCAGAGCACTGTAGTTTTCAATGTAAAGATCTTTTACTGCCTTTGTTAGACTGATTCCTAAGTATTTCATTCTCTTGATGCTATTATGAAAGTTGTGGTTACTCTAATTTCTCTCTCAGTGAGTTTATTATTTGTGTACAGGTATGCTATTGATTTTTGAGTACTAACTTTGCATCCACCTGTTGGACTGAATTTAGTTACTAATTCTAGATGTCTTTTGGTAGAGTTTTTGGGCTCTTTTATGTAGAGCATTATGTCATCAGCAAATAGTAACTGAACTTCTTCCTTTCCTATCTTTATTCCTTTTATTTTTTCTCTTATCTAATTGCTCTGGCTAATGTTTCCAGAACTAGATTAAATAGGAGTGGTGAGAGTGGACATCCTTGTTTTATTCCTGATTTTAGAGTGCAAGCTTTCAGATTTTGACCATTTAATATGATGTTGGCTGTTGGTTTTTCACAGATGGCTTTTATCAGATTGAGATAAAGACCATCTAGTATATTAGTACATTTTGTAGTACCTGATGATCACATTCCCCGTGGGGAGCTGGTACACATATATAATACATCTCAATTCTTTTTCGACCCCCTCCTCTCCCCACCTCCTCCCATCTCTTGATACCCTTGAAGTTTTATTCAATAAATATTGCACTGATCTACCTCAAAGTCATTGTCTTGCACTACTGCTATTGAATCTATAATTTAGCTTTTATATTTTGGTCTTTCATTTTCTTGAGTCTTATCATTGTACAGGGTAATATTTTTATTTTTCCCCAGTGAGATGATTTCTCAACCCTTATTTGCCAAACAATGTTTCCTTTTCCTGAGTTTTATGCTACTCTTGTACATATGGGTACATACATTTCTTTCTTAGGTTCGTTCTCCCCAGAAATGGACCTTGCGATAAGGTGGTGAGCATAGGCAGAGTATGTGGAGATGATCCACGAAACACTGGTAGAAGAATGAAAACAGAGAGGAAAAGGAGTCCAGTACGGGCTGTGCTAACTGAGTAGGTGGCCACTATGAGTAAAGGGCTCGATGTGTCCCTGCAGCGCTGGACGACGGTGCATCAGAGCCATCCAGCTGGGGGAAGAGGCAGCCTGGTCACCAGCTTGCCCAGGCGCAGCCATGGCAGGCAGAGCTATGGTCTTGCAATGAGAAACGAAGTTTGGAGAGCTTGGCGAACCCCTGGGTGGCAAACGCCAAGAGGGTGTGGCACAGTACTGACGGGGACTGTTGCAGTCTCAATGTTATTAGCTCATTTCTCTGTTTTTGTGTCATTACTGTGCCGTTTTGCTTTTCTTTTTTAAAATTACTCCAGTGTCATAGTATGACTTCACAGTCCAGTAGGGCAAGTTGCTACTTTCAAGTCCTTCTACTTAAAATGTCTTTCTTTGCAGACCTTCATACTCCCTATCAACTTTAGTTTAACTTTAGAAATTCTCTTTAAAAATCTGAACAAATCTGACTGCATTGATTTATGTGATTTACACCGATTAATTTGGGGGAGAGATTTCATCCAAGAAACTTTTTTCCATATAGTCACATCACCATCTATTTCCTTTATTAGAGTTTAATTTTTTCACATGAACCTATTGTATATTTTGGTTCCTTTGACTAAATATTTATAGTTTGGGTTGCCACTGTGAATGACACATAGCTGTTTCTCAGTATCTTCAGGGATCTGGCATCAGCGCTTACAAGGATATCAAAATCCACGGATGCTCCGGTCTCTTCTGTGAAATGGTACGGCATCTGCATATAATCTGTACAAGGCTTCTGCATTCTTTAAATCCTCTCTTGATACCTATAATACCCAGTATAATGTAAACTCTATGTAAGTAGTTGTTATGCTGTTAGTTTTTACGTTGTACTGTTCAGGGAAATGACGAGTAAAAGTCTGTATGCTATTAGGATGGAGGCAATTTTCCCCCTATTTTCATTCCACAGTTGGTTCATTTTGCACATGTGGAACTCATGGATTCAGGACTTTAAACTTTTAATGTTACTTTTTCTTACTGAAAATAAATGTTATTAATTTTTTATATTGTTTTATATCCAAAAATTGTATGAACTCTCCTTACAGTCCTAATAACCTAAGAACAAGAACTTTATTAATGTAATTATTATGATTACAGTCCAAAGTAGAAAAAAACATATGGCTGACCTCAAATTAGCATAGTTATAGCATTTGATCAAATTTTATTTAGGATTAACAGAGTTCTTAGGAAGAAAGAAAAAGCAGAGTGTTCTTAACTAGTAAAGGCTAGAGAATATTTCTACTTTCAGGAGCTTTACAGACACTGTGTAACACAGAACACAGGTTTGGCCAATGACAGAAGGAAAACTTTTCTTCAGTGCTTCCTGTTCTACTACTGAATCAGATATTTTTCTAAGAATTTTACCTAAGTTTTCAAAACTATTGCCAAACAGCTTGTCTATACTTTTTTGGTAACATTTACTGAAGCATAACCCACATGCCATATAATTCCCGTTTGAAGTGTACAGTTAAATATTTTAGTGCATTTACAGAACTGTGCAATCATCACTGTAGTCAATCATTCCTAATACTTTCTGAAAATATTTTAAAATCTCCATTTTGCTTGGTTTTTTACCTTTTTTCAGTCTATACCTTATTTATCTTTGTTTTCTTCTGTTTTTAAAATCAGTACTTCTAACTAATGCTTAACTTTTTGAAAGAAAAATGTATGGTTTTGTTAATATTGTTGGCTTCTTTTCTAATTTCTCTTATTAAAATTTATTTCCGCCTTTGTTTTTATAATTTGCTTCATTAATATTTCTTTTAATATTCCCTGTTATTCTTTTTCAGTCAAATGTTTAGTTTATTTTTAAATTTTCTTTTATACACACACACACACACACACACACACACACACTGATTAATCTAGTACGGTCTGGCTGTGGATGGTGGACTTGCTAATGAAAGAGGATCCCCCTTTGGTGCAGGTAGTACCAACCAATAGGAGTGTAGCCTGGATGGGATAAAAAGGGAAAGGGGGGCCAGGGATACAGCTCAGTGGCAAAATGTCTCCCTGGCCAGTGCAAGACCTTGAGTTTGGAAAAGAAGGAAGTCTTGCTTCTCCCTGTCTGTCATTCCGTGAACTGTTTTTCTTCTGCCATGTCTCCCTGCCAGGCCCCCTGCCTTGGAGCGAGCTGACTACAGACTGACAGCTCTACAAACTGTGAGCTGAAAGAAACCTCCTCTGTTAACTTTTGGGTGTGAGATAATTTGTCGCAGCCATGAGAAAGTGACTAAGACAGTACATATATAAATATATGGTACATACAACACATATATACAACATATAAACACACACATAACACAAACATGTTATATAAGACATACATAGATATTTTTAGATAGACATATAAACTATCTATCTATAATATATATACATTAGGAAAGAAGAAAGTTCTTATATATATAGAAGAAAATGGAAATTATATACATGGAATAAAGCTTAAACATTTTCTCTCCAGCCAATATGTTAGCTGTAGACTGTAAATTTTGACCTGTAATGACTTTGTCATTAAATTCTAAGTATTATGTAATTTCCTTCTAAGCCTAGGGTCATTTACAAAAATGATACTCATTTTCCAAACAGATGAGATAGTTAAATTACATTTGTCAATAATTTCTTATGTCTTTATGTTTGGAAACCACTTAATAAATTCTTTTTAACTTATACAATCTTCCTGCCTCTTTGAATACATATTCGATTTTCTAAATGTCCCCAAGTATATGCAAGCTGAATGGCCATACTATTTAGTGTAAATTTGACAATGTTTTAGTTCCTCAAATTTATTAATTATGACAATATCTTTGATATATTTATTTACAAGCTATCTGCATTAACTATCAATTTTTGAGAGAGAGATGTTAAAATCTCCAAGTGTAACTATTCATTTACTTATTTTTTTCTGATTTTCTACCAGTTGCTAACTAAACCTGGAGGGTGCATTGTTAGGACATGTTAATAACAGCTCTATGTTCTTGTTATTCTTTTTTCAGCACGTAAGATCCCTATTTTCCTGTCATGATTGTTTGTTCATCTGAATTCTATTTTATCAGACATTAAGACTGCTACTCCAATTTTCTTCCAATTCACATTTGCTTGGTAGGTCATTTTCCACCCTTCGGTGCTTTTCTTTTGTTGTTATTTTCTGTATCAACTGTGGCTCTTTCTAGATCTTAAACAAACAAATGAAAAAACACATCTAAGAAACCCTGCTTTTAAAGTGGTATATTTTAGCACATTCACTTTCATTATAATTATTCTATTTGTAGGATTTATTTCTGCTTTCTCACTTAACTGTTTTTTCATATTTACCTGTTTTACTTTAATAAAATCATAATTCTGACTGTTACATTAGAATAGTTGCGCCAAAGCTCAATTTATTGCATTTACCATAATACTTTGAATAAAGGATAGTGTCCACCAATTTGTGTGAGAATAATTCTTTACCTTAATCCACAATTGAAGTTCTTGTTCAGACCATAATCTGTGAGGTAATATTGGAGCACCTAAAAATAAAGTTATATCCATGTTAATTTTATAATATTTCTTTTAAAATGAAATATCCATATAATTCCTTTTCAGATACTATTTCTCATATAATTACCAATTTAATTTGACTAGATATTTCAGCATTTGACTTAATAGAAGACATAATTATTAAATAAATGTTAATAATATAAAATACTACTTTCACTAGTGAATTATATATACCTACATTAAAACATGTACCTGAATGTTTATAGAACTGTTTTTTTTTTTTTTTTTTTTTTTTGTCTTTTTGAGACAGGGTCTCGCTGTGCAGTTCAGGCTGGCCTTGAACTCACTTTGTAGCCCAGGCTGCCCTTGAACTCTCAATGATCCTCCTGCCTCAGCCTCCCACATGTTGGTATTACAGGTGTGCGCCACCACACCTGGCAGCACTGTTACTTATATGAGCTCCAAAGTAGAAGCAAACCAAATGTCACCAACTAGGGAACAGATAAACAAAATGCAGTATAGCTGTATAATGCAGTACTCTTTGGGCACAAAAAAGAATGAACTAATGATAAATGCTGTAACATGATGGACTCCAGAAACACAATGCTAAGTCAAACTACTGTATTCCTAAGAAAACAGCTCTTGTATGATCTCATTTACATAAAATATCCAGACAAGATTATATCTGATGACTTGAGGACTGGTGGTTGCCTGGAGCTAGAAATGAGGATCGGCTGCAGATGACCTGCTAGAGGCCATGAAAACATTCTAAAACTGCTTTGTTGTGATAACTGCACAACTCCTTAAGTGTTCTAAAATAGTCCTCTCATGTGCACTTAAAAACAGGTGAATTTTAGGATAGATACATTTCTCACAATAGAGATCTTCTTAAAAGGAACTACTTGTTAGGGCCTTAATTATTACTGAAATAAAACTACCACTTAATGTACATCCTCCAAAATTAATATTTTCTCCATGGGTTTAGTTTTCTAGATTATACTAATGCAAATTAGAATATTATCTCAATGTTTTCAGCTTTTATTAATATTTAAATATGATTAGTTTGTATTTTTATGTATATAACTTTGCTAAAACAAGAAAACATCTTGTGGTAAAAGACTATACATTTTTTTAAATGTAGCAAAATTAAAAACTTTAAAAATAGGCTCACAGATGAGAACACTCAGGCTGGCAGTGCAGCTCAGTGGTACATGCTCAGGGTCTGGGGTTTGATCCCAAGCACTGGAAAACGAGGGGGAGTATCAAAAACCAGGCTAAATAACCCTAAGTTATTGCACACTGATCAGGCCTGAGATCTCCCAAGTGGCCGGCAAAGGCTTAAATAAATAAGACAATGCAAATGATTTCAGGGCCCCAGGAGGGACTAACTCCCTTACAGCTTCAATATTCTCTGAGTTAGGCCAAGACTTCTCTGGGCAGCCGTATTTGTTTGGCTTTCAAACAAAGGAGGAGGAGACTCAAGAAAACACGGGAATCTCACAGGACCTCAGGAGAATTTTCCCAAGTAGTACATTATGTCAATCAGGAAAACTGCCTTATCTCTCGGCTGGCACTTATTGTAGGAGCGCGGAGCCTGCAGCCGCAGTCTCCCTGTAGTTAATTGGGGTTGAAGCCAGACGTCCTCAGCTGCGGTCTTATCTTGTCAAAGTGCCTGAGCTTCAGACAACTCCCAAGTAAACGTGGAAAGCCAATTGGTTAATATTAAATCCTGCTCAGAACCCCTTTGTAGTGGTCCCCAACAGAGGAGGAGGGTGGGGAGACCAGGAGGCAGAAATGGAAGGTAGGGGAAGGACAGCATCTACGCACCCTGAGCAGAACACTTTGTAGACCCCAGATGCTGTATAGGCATTTCAGATGTATCATGCCCTTTCATCCTCACACTGACCTTTTAAAATACATGTTATTATAATTACTATTTTCATTTTACAGCAAGGAAACCAAAACAAGGATGGGCTGAATATTTGCCCAGGGTCAGCTAAATAGACAGGTGGAAGAGGCAGATTTCAAACCAAGGATAACTGACTTCAGATCTGGACAGTTTTTTTCCTCTTAATTCCATCACTTTGTAATCATCTTGCCTTGAATTCTCATGTGTTTACTATTGTTTTATTTAAGCTCTAGTAATGTTAACAACAGTAATGTGTTATGTCTTCTGTGGGAATGAGTACTGGGAATAAGGCACAGAGATCACGCAGTCCACAGCACAGAGTCGATTTATTTCAGCCCAGATCGAACCTCTCTCGGGAACCACCGTACACACTTCTGTTGCAAAGCTCTCCCAGAACACAGCACAGGTCCCAAACTCACCGCACTGGGAGCCACACTCCAAGCGCACCCTGCTTCCAGAAATCGATAAAGCTGTACTGTTCAAACTTTCTTACAGAGTGCTTAGAGAACTTGCTGCACGAGATTCTGGTTGGAAGGGTATTTCTGTTTAAAGAATGCAATTTTATATTCTTATATTCCAGACCAACCCCTCAGCAACAGCTCAAGGCACTGCCCTGCCCAGGCTGCCTCACGGTCTGCTGGGAGTCTCATTCCACCCAAGTCCCAAGCTCCAACCACCTGGAAATCGCTCTTAGGCTTAATTTAGTCCCCAGCACTTAGATAAGATTTAAAAAGGGTATTTGGTCATCCTTCCACAAAGTCTATAAACAGTCTCAGGGTAAGCACAGTACAGAAGCCAACACTACAGGAAACAACTAATACCTTTTGCTGAGCCCAAAAGGAAAATTATTTTCCCCTTTGCCTTGTTGTTAACTAGACTTGATACAATTTTTTCCTAAGATATAGTACATTAGTCTGCTTTGCTTATTACTGTAACAAAATACCCAAAGCTGGGTGATTAAGCCTCAGGGGAGGGCCTCCTGGTGGGTGAGAACGTTGCCCGGGTGGTAACCTGGCAAGATCTCACAGCAAGAGAGGGAGCCAGGGTGCAGAGAAAGGCCAGTCTTGCTCTTTTTATACAACTCACACTCCTGGGAAGTAACCAGGGTCCAAAGAGCACTACCTTAATCCCTCCCAGGGCAGCACCCCCACACACCCCAGGACCGACCACCATTTCCTATTAGCACCCTCTCTTGAGAACTCACCATCTCTCAAGACTGCTATGCTGGGGAACAAGAGCCCAACAGAGGGCAGCTTTAGGAGACACTCAAGTCCTAGTATCTCAGACATGGACTTTATACACAACTATTAAGAACAGTTCTCAGCTCACTTTCAGTATTAAAGCTCAAATAGTGTCACTATCTTCTACATCATAAAAACTGCACTGCTTTTGATCACCAAAATATTTATACTGCAGTATTATCTGGTAAAACAGATCTGGTTATTCTAAAAGTAGTGCAGTTTTTCTCCTCCCTCCGCTAGGTAGGAAAAGACATTCTTTCCTTTAACCTTGGCCATTTGGTCCCTCACTGTTACAAACACAATCAAGGGAGTGCAGGCTGCAGATTTCCTAACCGTGTCCTGATCTTGGTGATGCTCCCTGAGTAAACTGCCCTCCTTCATCAGGTTGGTGGCTGGCCCTTTCCTCTCCTTGGTATGCCATGTGCTTTGCTGATTCACCTTCCGCGAGGGATGGTGCATTTACTGACACTTCTGCTTTTCTCTGGCTTGTGACACTTTTGTTGCTTTTAGACACATCCGGTTGCATTTACACAGTGATTGAGTTTGATAGATCAGCTCCAAGTTTTGCTTACATATGTGCAGCACCCCCCGCCCCCCCGGGCCATCTTGATGGGAGTCAGGGCTACGGCCCATCACTCTGTGTATTTGCCCTTTCCCCTTCCACCACATCGGTAGAGAAATAACATTAGACTTTTAGTATTAAGAACAGATCTGAAGTGGAATGAAGACACAAAAGAGTGGCCGAGGAACTCTCCAGGTAGCGCAGGGGACATTTCATCCTTTTGCCAGGAAAACATAGAGGACATATTCTTTTATGAGACAATTATTCAGATAGCAGAGATGCTCTTTTGGAAATAAAACCCAAGGCTTATCTGTTTTTAGGAACCAGCTGCAACCTTCCACGGGGACCGCTCATTTACAGCGGTCTCACCGTGGCTCCCCCCAGGACGCCCGGGCAGTTCGCCCCCACCGGTGCTCGCAAGCACACAGCATGTAGCATGCACGGAGAGCACTCGTTCTGTACATATCAGTTGTACATACAACTTTTGAAACTGTAATTATCTGATTCCTCAAAGCGCACAACGATTACCATCCCATTTTTTTTCTAATAACAAATTTAAAATGCAGAAGGGTGAACATCTGCGTTGCCTAAGTCATGGAGATAACTACCGGCTCCGTGGAAGAAGGCGTCTGTTAGCTTCTGATTGTAAGGATGCCCATCTCTGCCCGTGTCTCAGAAAAGATCTGATCAGTAACATAAGGGCAATAGAAACAATCGTATTAAGAACAGAGTAACAGCCTCTGTGTCCCCATCTCCGGCTGAGGGCCGGGCTAGGAGCTCTGGACCTTCCCTGCAGTTGCGATTTAAGTCCTGGATATTTTTGAAAGGAGGACTCCACGGTCCACCCATCGAAACTGAGAGAACTAGGGCCTCCAGGACTGATGGTTACAGAAAGGCAGTGGCCGGCAGTGGCGGGGCCCCCACAGCTCAGGGCTGTATAGCAGCCCCCCACACCAACAAGGCATAGCCTTAGAGACACAGGAAGGAGATCTCTCCCGTGCGCTAGCACCTTGTCAGAGTCCCTCTCCGTGCGCTTTTCATTTCTTTCCTCCCAGCCACGCTCTGGAAATCCCGACTGTCACAAACCACAGCTCCTTCCCCGGCTTTGGCCGTACTTTGCCCGCCTGCCTCTGTGGCTTTGCACGATGGTCCTCATCGTGCAAAGGCCCCATCCCTTTTCCCACCTGGGGCCTGGAGCCGTAAGAGGAGGCTCAGAGCTCACCCACCCGCAGGTCGGCCTGGCCACCCAACGCACCCGCTCCTGCTCCCCGGATGAGTGCACCGCCGCCGGCCGCCAGTAAGGACAGCAGCCGGCGCTCTGCGCCCGCCGACCCCTGCTGTAAAGCCCTGGGGAGGAAAGCACTTTAAGTTCTCCCGTTCAACCCCTGGAACCCGGGCCGCGGGCTGGGCGTCCCAAGCCGGTCCGGAACGCACTGCAGCCCCGTGCGTGCTTGGGGTTCACCTCGCTGGGGTCGAGGCGCCCGCAGGAGCCCGTAGGCCGCGGGGGAGTCCGGCAGCCGAGGGAGCAGGGGTCCGGGGAGGAGCGCGGCTGGGTTCGGGGTCCTGAAGGGAGCCGGATCCGGGAGGAATGGGGGTCCAGGAGGGAGAGGGTCGGGGGTCCGGGAGGGTCCGGGGTCCAGGAGGGATCGGGGGTCCGGGAGAGATCGGAGTCCGGGGTCCGGGAGGGTCTGGGGTCCAGGTCCAGGAGGGATCGGGGCTCCGGGAGGGATCGGGGTCCGGGAGAGAGCGGCTCTGGAGAAAGCTGGGAGGAAGCGGAGCCCGGGAGGGCGCGGGCCCGGAGGGTCTCACCTCGGCAGGCGGCGGCGCAGCCGGCAAGCAGCAGCAGCAGCAGCCTGGGCAGCAGCGGGCCCGCGCGTGCCCGGCCTCCCCGCATCTCAGCGCCCGAGCCCGCCGCGCCTCGGCTCCCAGCTCCGCTGCGCCGCCAACTTTTAAATCGCAGGCGCCGGGCGCTGCGGCCCTCGCGCGTCACCCGCCCCGCCCCGCCGCCGGGACCCCGCCCCTCCCGGGCCCGAGGGGCGGAGCCGCCTTGCAGCCGCGGGAGGTGGGGCGGGAAGATCCCGGCGCCTCCCCACTGCGCCGGTACTGGGCCGTCGCGCTGCTCGGAAGGGCAAGGTGCAGGACTGCGGGGTCCCGGGACCCGAGCCACGCTCTCCCGCTGCTGCGGGCGTGGGCGGCTTCCACTTGCTCGCCCGGCGCTGCCCGCCTCGCGGAAGTTGAAGAGTCCGCGCGGCAGCCTCTGCGGGACCCCGGCTGCGGCTCTCATCTGACCTCCTTTGGAAAGGCCTGGGACGCTGAAGGACGGGCGGGAAGGGCGGCACCGTCACAGGTTTAAAGAGCCACGTGGTGGCCTCTGCTTCACTCGATGTTCCAGACATCTCGGATATGAACTCACTGTGACACTTTTTAAAGTACTGTAAAACTACTGTGAAATGTACTGCAAAGGTGTATGTAGAAAGAGTCTTACATGATGGCGCTCGGACAGACTGAAAAATCTGGTCAAGGATTTGGGCCTGTGAGGGCACAGGGGCGCTGAGCTCCACCAAGACGGTTCTCCCTAAACCAGGCGTTAAACTGCAATTCCCTGTAATCAAGGCATGCATTTTGGGGATTGAACATTTAGCAGCAGTGGAACGTTTCTGAAAGGAAATTAGAATCTGGTGATAGACCCCAAAACCCAAAGGGAAGTAGAAACAAAACCAAGATAGATCAGGTGAAAAATAAACGGCTACCATTTGAACTTCTTCATATACAGGAAGTAGGGTGAAAGGACGTTTGTGAAGTCGATGGGTGGATGAGAACAGATTTGGTTCCAGATTGTTCGCACTTTGATTTATTCCTGAAGTTGTAACAAGTAACTAAGTAAGTGAAGCAATGCAAAGGATGTACATTACCTAAGGCTAGGAGAGGGAACGTGGCTCTGGCTCCCTATCCAGCCTTCTGTTTCCCAGAAGTACCTGCAAGATCACTGGTCTCAGCAGCTGTGGGGTGAGAGGTCCCTGAGAACACAGAAGCCTGAAATAGTAGGTTCAATATTTTTTATACCCCTAGCAGGTCAGCAAAAGAAACAAAATGCATCGCAAGCTTTGTCTGAATGAACCAGGCTACTCTGGGTGTCCTTGTGTGTCCCTTGGTGAACATGTGCTGGAGTGTTCTGAGGATGTACTTAGGAGCAGAATTATTGGCTATCAGCGGTGATATAGTTGAACTCTAAATGGTTTTCCAAAATGTTACACCAACGTGCACTCCAACCAGTGGTTAAGTAAAGTTTCCATAGCCGCACATCCATGCAAGGATCTTTGCCAGTGAGGTAGACGAGACATTGCCTTGCAGAGTTAATTTGTCATTCCTAGTTTACTGATGAGGTTGGCTGTCTTTTCATAAGTGTGTTGACCATGATTGTTTCCTTTTCTGTGAAATGTCCATTTATCTCTTTTGCCCATTTTTTTCTCTTTGGGTTGTTAGGGTTTTGTTTTTTCCTCACTGATTTATAGGAATGTTTTACGTATTCTGGAACCTTTGTTGGTCAAATACTTAACAAATATTTCTTCTCTATTTATGGCTTCTCCTTTGCTACCTTTAATATGAGTTTACATTATTATATTCTGAGTCTATAGTTTTACAGAAAGGTTTGTAGCAAGCCTTTCTGACTTGTGGGTCACATGCAGTCATGTGATTGGGGTATTCAGAGACGATGGGTGAGGGGTGGGCAAGGGGTTGGCTGTGTTTTATTGTCACCCTGAGTAGATCAAGTGACTTCTGGAGAAGTGACTGGACTGTGAGATACTCACCTCACTGATGCCGTGAACCCACTGGTGATTTTGTAGCTGACCGACTATTAAAAGGCGGGCCCAGCAGGAGGAAGCAGGTCGTGGGTGTGACCCAGGGCCCGATGTCTGCCCCCTGGCCCCGCCCCTTCCGCCCTGCTTCTCACTGCTCTCTGCTTCCCGGCTGCCATGAGGTGAGCAGTTTTCCACCACCAGGCCTTTCTGCCAGGATGTTTCTGCCTTGGGACCAGCTGAGCATGGGCCAAACCCTCACTTGGTGAGCAGATCAGGCCTCTCGAGGAGGTAGACGGGACCTGTGGTGCGTTAACTGATGGTCAGCTTGGAACCCCCAGCTGAACTGGCCAGCATGGTGCTGGCTGTCAGAGGCCCACCTGAGGACTGTTGCCAGCAGCATAAAAGAACTGAAAGGGAAGATGGTGCTGCTGAATCTCCTAGAGAAGCTTGTTACACTGTTTTTCCTGATACAACTCAGCTGTTCTCATCATTGGAGGAGCTCTGGTCCTTGCTGTCCCTGAGGACGGCTGCAATTGTGAAAACTATGAAAAAAAAGGAACCCTTGACAGAAAGAACACCAAGTACAAAGGGCCTGAGGTAGAAACGAGCCAGAAAGATTCAAGGAGCAGACAAGAAGGCAATGTAACTGGCACCCAAGGAGTGAGTGGAGTGTGGGATGGAGCTCAGGTCAGAGAGGTAGGCAGGGGAGGTCCTTGAGCATTGATGGGTCTTACAGGCCATGCTGAGGAATTCAGTTATTTTCCTAGGTGAAATGGAAATGAGAGTATCTGGTGTATATTTGAAAAACATCACTTTGGCTCCGTGGAGAGCAGGCTCTGGGGGACACAGGGAAAGCAGGTGAGAGGACAGTCACTGAAGAGGCCCATGGCAAGGCCCTGGGAAGGAGTGAATGTTACTTCTGTAACATAGATGAAGCTTGAGAACACTCTCCTAAGAAGCAGAACCCACATGCCACATATGACATAATTCCATCTTTAAATAAGGTGCAGACTGAGCAACTCAGAGAGGGGGAATTGGTTAGGGTCCCCAGGGGGTGTGAAGAGTGAATGTGATAATTATGGTGATTTCCTTCTGGGAGTTTGAAAATTTCCAGACTTAATGATGGTCTCTCAGTCTTACGAGTGAATACACTAATTACCACTGAATTATACACTCTGAAAGGGTGAATGTTGTAGTCTGTGAATTGTATCTTGACTTAAGAAAGAAGTCCAAGCCAGCTATGATGATGATTGGTTGGACTGGATGATAGCTTTGCAAATTAACACAAGTAAAACTTTGGCATGACAGAGCTACATTTTGCTGAATGCTACATTTTGCTACATTCCTTTATTTTTTGGTCTTTTTGAGACAGGGTCTTGCTATCAGTTCAGGCTGGCCTTGAGCTCACTTTGTAGCCCAGCTGGTCTTGAATTCGAAACAATCCTCCTGCCTCAGCCTCCCAAGTGCTGGGATTACAGTTGTGCACCACCATGCCTGGCTACATTCCTTTTTTTTTTAAATCCATCTCTGAAACCATTTGGATGTCAGTCTCTCCACTTCTAGGAAAACTGTTTGATTCAGAAAGACTTGGGAGTCCACTGTACCTTATACCAGAAATCACTGGCCCTGGCCCTGACCCTGGCCTTGACCCTATTTCCATCTCTCTCTATTTCTCAATACTGTGAAAGGCCAGGAGTGGTGGGGCATGAGAAGCTGAGGCAGGATCATGAGTTGAATGCCAGCCAGGGCAACTTAGCAAGACCTTGTCTCAGCAAGGAGGAGGACGAGAAGGCAGCGAAAGTGTAGTAAATTTAAAAATGGAAGACTGCTGACCATGTATGTTGATGTTTCTTAGACTTCCTGTTGTTGGATAATTACCTTTGCTCTAATAATGACACAGCACTTCACATAATTGCCAGAAATTCCATATTTTACAAGGGACAGCCCTTCTTATTTTCTCTGCTCTCTTGAGAAAATTAATTTTAAGCATTTTACAGAAGTAATAAGCAATATTATTCAAAGCCCCTCTCAAGGTTGTTTTCGAGTTCATCCAGCTTATACAGTAAGCTGTGACATGGACTCATGGAAACCAGAGATCTGTGTGAAAATCCTGGAGCCGCACTCCCTTCCGTTTTGACAGAGGAACAATGTTCATCTCAGTCTCCAGAGGTCAGGAGGCTCTGTGGGTGGGGACTCCATGCAGAGGGAAGGACCAGCTGCCCTCTGGGAGCAGCCCTGACATGGGATTTTTTAAAAGAGAAAGCCAGAAGCTTTTTGCAGTTTCACTGGTGCCCAGAAAATGCTATTGCTAACATAAAATGTGACATTCAATAACTCCGATACTGTCGAATGCAAGATCTTTGCTTTGTTTCCTTAAAATGCAATTAAAGTATTAATACAGACTAATAAAAAATTTATGAGATTTTTCTTGACATATTTATGAATCACATCCGGACAAATCTGGCAGAAAACTGATACATCTGAATTTATGAGGTTTTATAAAAATGCAACCTAAAATTAAATGATAGCTATAAAAATACAAGAACAAATAAAGTAATTTTTAGTATTTCTACACAGTAAATTGTATAACCACCTTTTTTATGGCTAGGCTGGTTTTCAATCTATTTAAAATGAATGAAAACATCATTATAGATTCTAAAAGCATCTGGTATTTATGAAAAATACATAAATTACTTATACAGATATGTTCAGATAAAAATTTTTATTGTGTTGGGCCAAAGGTAGTTTTAAAAAATAATAGACAGAAGTGGGCATAATTTGATATTTAAAAAATTTAATAATCAAGAAGCCTGGGTTGAATATCTAAATATAAAAACAAGTGACATTTCGTTGATGTCATACTGATTTTATCTCTAGTTTCTCCATTTTAGCTCTGATTTTTAAAGTTGACCATACAAATATGAGATGCTTATATATATATAAAGTTAAATACTATTTTAGGACATTTATGTTCTGAAAAGAACACAATTAGTCAGCACTGAATAGTCCACTCCCTGGGTTCATCTGTAACCAGATTTCCTTTTTTCAATAATAAACCAGAGGTCCTTCTTCTGTGCCTTCACCGTTGGTGTCATGCCCGACATAATCCATTTTCAGTCTTATTGAATCTCAGCCTTTATTTAAGGTTGATAAATAGCTCAAATGAAGTAGATCATGAACTTCACAGAGAAAAAATACATAAGGCAGCCCTTGCGGTAAATGAGCAGGTTTCTGAGCAGGCCGCCTCTGTTGTTCTCTACCATGATATTAGTGGCCTAATATCTATTGGTCCGCTGCCAGTGATTTTTGGCAATTGTTGATCAATTAAAATCATCTCGAAGCTGGGCGTGGTGGTGCACACCTGTAACCCCAGTACTCGGGAGGCAGAGGCAGGAGGATCGCCATGAGTTTAAGACTACACAGTGAGTTCAAAACCAGCCTGAACTGCATACCGAGACCCTGTCTCAAAAAAAAATCAGCTTGAGTTTCTTTTCTCTTGCCCTTCTTTTCTCCTATATACTTTTATTCCCATTCTAAAAAAATTAAGGCATCAACTCTTATTGTATACTACCATATCATTATGAGACTCTGTACCAGGCTTTCAGAAGTGCCGAGTCAGTTCTGCCCGGAGAAAAGGATCCAAGGTAGCAAGTCCTCTGCTGATGACGTCATCAGCCCTATTCCGAATGGGAAGTAGCGCCCTCTTGACACTTGCTGTCTCCTTTGCAGCTTTGTTTGTTCTCCTGAGCACTTTACCATCAGACAGATCATCCCCTCCCTCCCGCTCTAGAGCAAGAACTCCAAGTCACGTTTTAGTATGTCTTCTGTCATTTAAAAAATACTTATATTTCACTTGTTTTCATATTATTCCAATATCTCAAATTTTGTTGGTATTAAAGCTTGGCACATAGTGGGCACAAAAAATATATATAAATGAATGAAACAATTGGATTATAAAACTTTTATTTATAATTTATGCAAAATGTATGCATGTATATGTGCACGCATATGTGCATATGTACTATGTAAATAATGATATACCGTTAGATTATATAGGGGCAATGATCAATCTCTCACTGTATAAACAAACCATTGCTTAGGCTCTCCTGGGTCACATTTCCTCTTCAGCTCTAGTCAATCGGGGAAGCTTAGAAGCTGGAATTGATAAATGATCCTTAAGCATATGATAGAAGTACAAATAAACACAGCAGCGTTAAGAACTGGGATTGTCTCACCAGGGAGCAGGCGTGATCTCATAACTGGGAGCTTCAGTGGGGGCGCTGAGTAGCTGACTTTGCCAGAAGACTTTCGGATAATTACTTCTGTAAATCACTTCTATACTTTGTTATTTATACAGGCAGTGTCTATGTGTATGTTATGTATTGTATTTTTCGCTTGCACAATTTTCTTTCCATTGCACAACCAGCCCTTCCCTCTTCTGCGATAGTCTGACACAATTCAAGGATCAATCTCTGGATTTGTACAGAGGCTACAGTGAATGGTTTAGCTTTCAATGTAAATCTGACATGTAAGGATAATATAGGTTACATGGAGAGAAGCTATTTTGGAATGACACCGTATGTATATATACATATAGATAGACTGTCATATATTCTGGAATTTAGCCATGCCTGAAGCCAGGTCTTGTTTTGGAGTCAGACAAGTAAAAATGGCCAGTTTGTCTTTTGTTTAATTTCGCTTTGAAATCTGTAAGAGGGACTGACACCAAGCGCCCGTCCTGACACTGTCAGCCGCGCAGACGCTGGAACTGCCGGTAGGTCCATAATAGAGAAGTGGGGGGGGGGGGCGGGGAAGGAAGAGGAGTCTTCAGGTAGAAGCGAAGATTCTGAGATTTGTAAACTCTTATTTTACTTGTAAGTATTTTATGATGAGGACTAGCAATGAGTAGGCTTGAAAGAACAGACGTAGGAAAAAGCAGAGTTCATTTTCCTCCATGAATCTTTCAAAGATCTGCATCACCAGACTTTCAGGGGGGCTGAAGGAGGAGCTGGAGCTCATGGGCACCGGGGCCTCTTAGCATCCCAGGCTGCTAAGTAAGCACACAAGCTCTCAGAAGCTTTGTTCTCGTGAGATGGGCCTCATTCAAGTGATCTTCCGGCCTCGGTCTCACAAGGACTCAAGTAACACAGGCAGGTGCCACTATGCACAGATTAAAAATATGTTTGTTTGCTTATGTATTTATTTGGTGCTGAGGATTGAGTCTGGGGCTTTGCACATGGCAGGCAAATGGTCTACTACTGAGCTACACTCCCAGCCTCTCATAAAGGTAAAAAAGGAAAAATTTTCTTTTGATATAATTACAGATTCACAGGAAATTACAAAAATATGTACAGATAACTTCTTTATATCTTTTGCATAGTTTTCCCCAATGATAACATCATGGATAAGTACAACAGGAAACTGGTATTAGTACAACCCACAGGGTTTACTGAGATTTCACCACTCGTACGTGTACTTACGTTAGTATGTACGTGTGTGTGTAGTTCCATGCAATTTCATGAAATGTATAGTTTTTTCAGTATGAAAATGTGTGAATATTTTCATTAGTACATGTTTTTATAACCACGACCACAATCAAAATATAGAACAGTTCTATCACTACAGTGCTTCCTCTCCTCACCCTTAACCCCTGGAAGCCAGAACTCTGTTCTGTTCTTTCTTTTTGTACCAGGACCTTGCACCTGCTGGACCTTTTTTTTTTTAACTCAGGACCTTGCACCTGCCAGGCAGGTGCTTGTGCTGCTGAGCTACCTCCCTGGCCTGAGAACTCTGTTCTTCTAAAATCTCCCTAATTTTATTATATTAATAATTATTAAGTGGAACTATATAGTTTCTTTGGAGATTAATTTTTTTCATCCAGCACAACTCCTCTGAGATCCATCCAAGTTCCGTATGTCAATGGTTCTTCCTTTTCATTGTATTTCATTTAAGCATTCCTCTGGTGAAGGACATTTGAACTGTTTCCAATTTTTGATTATTATGAAAAAGCTACTATGAACATTCATTTACAAATTTTTATATTGACATCAATTACTACCACTGTGAAATCAATGCTGGTAGCACAATTGCTGTGTTGCCTCCTAAAGTGCATTTCTAGTTTTTGAAACAACTGACAAATATTTTCTCCAGGGGCAGCTCCAAGTTACACCTCCAACAGCAATGTGTGACCCAGCCTTTTTATATCCTTGCAAGCATTTGGGGTTATCATTATTTTTTATTGTAGCCATGCTGATGGGTGTTTGATGAGAGAAGGTGGTTAATCTGTTATGGTTCATATCTGAATCCCCTCAAAACCTCGTGTGGTCATGGGAGGCAGGCTTGTTGTAGGTGGTTGATTCATAGTCCAATGCTGGGATTAAGGGGTGTGAGTGTTGTACCCGCCCTAGGGCGGGTAGCCTGCATACAACATAAGGGACAGAAAGAGGTTTGTCCCTTGTTGCTTTTGCTGTCTTCTGCCCACCATGAATTCCTCTCCTCTGTGAAGCCACTCTGCCTTGGAGCCAGCAGTTTATGGACTGAAACCTCTATAAATTGTGAACTAAATAAATCTTTCTTTCTTTAACTTTGGGTGCTGGGTATTTTGTCTCAGCAACAAGAAAAGTAACGAAGGCAATCTGCATTTCTCCAGTTGATGGTGGACATTTTTTCATGTGTTTGTTTGCCATCTGTTTGTTTTTTTCAGTGCAATTTTTTCTGTCTTTTGCTCATTTCCTAGTTGGATTGTTTTCTTACTGTTGACTTTTGAGTTCTTTATAAACCTTAGGTTTAACATGTGATTCAAATGTTCTCTTCCAGTTTTCTCATTTGTCTATTGATGAGATCCAGCATATCAAATGTTTCCTTTTACAAAACATGCTTTGGGCATCACGTCTGAAAACTCTTTACCTATCCCTAAATTCTAAAGCTTTTCTCCTGCATTTTTCCTTACAGTTTTATGGTTTTGTTTTGGTTTTGTTTTGTTTTCTGTCATACTGGGGATACAACCTAGGCTCTTGCATTTTTTAGCATGGACTCTATCACTGAGATACTACCCAACTTAGTTTTATAGTTTTGTGTTTTATATTTAAATCTTGATTAATTTTTAAGTTAAAATCTTCATAAGGTCCAAGGTTTAGGTCAAGGTTAACATCTTTGTCTGTGGATGTGAAATTACTCCAGAACCACTTTAAAATACTCTCATAAACTCTAAAGAACATTAAAGGGCCTTCAGTTGTATTTTAGACCTTTTGGCTTGCTTCAAAATTTTTTGGAAAGTGAGATAATGACTTTTTATTCAAAAGTCACTTTGGGATAATCTTGCTTGCTTTGATTTTATTTTACTGTACTTGCAGTCTTTGAAAGCTATTTGTGCTGACAGATCCACTGCATCTTACTACATTTCAGGAGAAGGGACAGCAGCCCCCACAAACAGCACACACTTACAAATGCCATGACCTTTTTCAGACCAGAAAAGAATTGCTGCTTATAAAACTAAGATCCAACCTCCAAAGTTCCCAGCATTTAACACAGTTTATTTTCCTTCAAAAAACCTTGGCATTTACATGAAAGTTAATGAGACTATGAAAAATTGGTGATTCAAAGTACTACCACTTTTGCATGTACATTGAGATTGTTTTCAAAAAGCCCATGTGTAGATCAAAACATAAGCCTGGACAAGAAAACATACTCCACTTAGAATATGAAAATGTCAAAGAGAAACCCGTGCATCAACTGAAAATCTATACTGGAAAGTAAGTGTGGGTCTGGGGATGGAATACAGTAATTTTTTCCCTGAATCCAACACAAAGACCTTCATAGTTGTAGAAAATTGAGCAGGACTAGGAAATAATCCATCAGAAGACAGGTGGATGTAATATTGCTAAAACACATGTGTATCCTTTGCATAACTATCCCTTACATAGACACATGGTAGAAGAGCACCAGATATTATGCCTGGGGCTTCATGATTCAGTATGATTATATTAATAAGACTTATAGCTATAAATTTTATTAGCAATATATGCCTGTGGGATAATAATTATAATAGTAATATGCCCATGCAATAATAATAGTAACAACAGATACTATATTTACTACATGGCCCAGTAAAAATAAAAGTAAAAATATTTTTACACTGGGACAAATACAATAAATTCAGACCAAGGAATTATATATAAATAAACAATTTGGAGATTCAGAACTGGATATCTGATGATATCAAGGAGTTATTCTGTTAAAGCATATATCATTTGCATACGGTAAAATGCACATACCTTAAATGTTCAGTATGATAGATTTTAGCGATTGTATCTGTCTGAGTAACTATCACTGAAAACAAGACACAGACGGAAATGGAGATATGCAGCATTTTCGTTACCCAGAAAGTTCCTTCTTGTTCTTTCGTCATCAGGGCCCCTCCCACACACACCTCAGGGGGCTCACTCTGCTGTCTAGCTCCATAGATCAAGTTTGCTTGATTTGGTACTTCATATAAATAGAATCATACAGTAACATACTCTTTCATATATGGCTTGTTTCATATGTCATTACACATTATTAAATTCATCTATCCTAAGTGTACAATTGAATGTTCTTTAGTGAGTTGGTCAAGATGTGCAACAATTGTCATAATCCTGCCTAAGAACAGGATTCTCACCATCTGAGAAAGATCCTCCTCTGGGATGGGGGAAAGGAGAAAAGAAGGAAGGACTATATATATCCAAGATAGCTAAGATAATTGCATTACTAACTTCTGCTAGTTCACTGAAAGGAATGGTTAATGTTAATACTGTTTGATCAGTCTTACATGCCTATACCTGGTAATCTGAGAAATTACTTTGAAGATAACAATATGCACTATAGTAACCATTGTTAATTTCCTATCATCTTGTTTTGAAATTCTGTATTGTTCTTATTATATTTTTATTATCTTTAAAATAAAAAAGAGAAAGATCCCTCCTGCTCATTTTCAGGCAATTCCCAGTCCCATTCTCAACCCAGGCAACTAGTGATCTATTTTCTGTCTCTACATATTTGCCTTTTCTGAACATTTCATGCAGATTGAGTCACACGCTGTACATCCCTTTGTGTCAGGCTTCTTTCATAAAGTGTAACAGTTTTGAAACTTCTCTATGTTGTGGCATGGGTGTGCAGTGCATTTCTTGAAGTGGTAATGCTCCGTCATGTAGACACATGTACTACAGTTACCTTACCCACCGACCTACTGGTGAGCACTTAGGCTGTTTGCATTTCTGTCCGGTGTAAATAGTACTCATGTGTACAGGCATGTGGAAACCCTTGCACACCTTTTAAAAATTTTTCTTGGGTAGATAACCAGGAGAGGAATTACTGGGCCATATAACAAATTTAACTTTTTGAGAAACTGCCAAACTACTTCCTGAAGGGGCTATACTCTTTTACATACCCACCAGGAGAGCTGCGATTTCTCCATGTCTTTGCTAACATCCATTATTATTTTTTTTAATTAAAAAAAATAAAAGCACAAAAACATATTAACAAACAGACACAAATTAGCATAAGAAATAGTACAATCAAAGCTGATTTACAGACAAGGTGACATGGACTCAACAATGGTTGTTGCTTTACCTATTGATATCTTCAAAGTGTATATACGTGAACACCGATACAGACATACGAAATTGGTCAAACAATTAATCATCTCAACAACAGAAAAACACAAAAAACAGAAAACAAAAGACAAAAAAATAAAATAAAGTAAAATAAAAAATAAAAACCAACAATAGTTACTGCTTTGCATATCGACATCTTCGAAGTGTGTGCTCAGGATAACACATACAGACATACAAGATTGATCGAATAACCCGTCATCAAATATTCCTTAGCATTAATTGATATAATATACTAGTAGAACCATGTTAGCCCTCCTGCACATATATATATACATATATACATACATACATTTTTGCCTCTTTCTTTTCTCCTTTCCCTTGTCCCATCTGTTCTTTGTTTTTGAACAGATTACCTTCATGTCTCTTAGTTTATATTCCCACCCTCAGGCTCTTACACCAACGATAAAATAAGTTGCCTGCACATGTACCGCTGATTTATTTCACTTATGAGTATGGACTCCAGTTTTGACCATTTACCTACAAAGTCCCCAAAACTGTCTTTCTTTATAGCTGAATAATATTCCATTATATAAAAGTGCCACAATTTTTTAATTCAGTCTTCTGTGGATGGACACTTGGGTTGCTTTCACGTTTTAGCTATTACAAATTGTGCTGCTATAAACATGGGTGCACATATATCAGAATGATATGATGTTTTCAGATCTTCTGGGAAAATACCCAGAAGGGTAATAGGTGGTTTGAATGGAACCTCTAGACCTAGTTTGCTGAGAAATCTCCAAACGGCTCTCCACAGTGGTTGCACTAGTCTATATTCCCACCAGCAGTGTAATAGAGTCCCTATTTCTCCACAGCCTCGCCAGCATTTGTTATTGGATGACTTTTTCATACTGGCCAGTCTTAATGGGGTGAGATGAAATGTCGATGTTGTTTTTATTTGCATTTCTCGAATGACTAAGGATGTGGAAAATTTTCTCATATATTTATTTGCCATTTGTATTTCTTTATCTGAGAAGTGTGTATTCATCTAAGATGCACATTTCTGGATTGGGTCTTTGAATTTGGACAGGTACATTTTTCTTAATTCTTTGTATGTTCTAGATAGCAGTCCATTGTCTGAGGGAGTCAGCTAGGATTTTTTCCCAATTTGTGGGTTTTCTTTTTACTTTGCTGGTGATTTCTTTAGATGTACAAAAACTTTTCAGTAGGATGAGGTCCCAATTATTGATTCTTTGAAGTGTTTCCCTTGCAGTTTCATTTTTGTTCATGAACTCTCTGCCTACTCCTATGTCTTCAAGATTTTTACCTACTTTCTCTTCCAA